>PVJX010001607.1:0-155100 GCA_004027295.1 Dolichotis patagonum | reverse complement strand
CATTGTATAAAAATGCCACAACTTTTTTATCCATTCCTCAGTTGATGGGCACTTAGGTTGTTTCCAAGATCTGGCTATTACAAATTGTGCTGCTATAAACATGGGTGCACATAAATCACTGTGGTACGATGTTTTCAGTTCTTCTGGAAATATGCCTAGAAGCGGAATAGCTGGGTCAAATGGGACTTCCATACCCAACCAGCTGCATTTCTATCAGCACTTTTTTCTTCCCGAATCTCCCATTAAGTTCCAACCCAAATCTCCCATTAAGTTCATCTTACTCTGCTTATAGCGTTTGGTGGCTTCTCTAGCCAGGATCTCCGAACATTTCCAAATTCCTCCACCACGCCAGTTCTAAACTACATGCTCAGGTATAGTCACAACAATTACCACCCTCATGGTCCCAAAATCTGCCTTAGTCACTTTTCTTGCCACTGAGACACAATATCCAATCCCTACAACTGAAAGGAGGAGACATTTATTTTGGCTAATGGTTTTGGGGGGATTCAATCCATCATCAGCTGGCTTCAAGGCAGGAATAGCCTAGCACAAGATCGTGGTGGATGAAAAGTTGTTCATGTCATATCATCCAGGAAATAGAGAGAGAAGGGCAGATTCAGGAAGATAGTTATACACTTCCAGGTCATGACCTCAGTGACTCTTCTGACCAGGCCCCACCTCCTTATAGCACACTCAGCTGCTGAACTCTAATGGATAAAGCTACTGATAAATACAGCACCCTTGTGATCTAATCACCTTCTAAAAGCCTGACTGTACAGAGTTCTCTGACCATACAAGAGTTCTGGAGGCTGTTCTAGATTAACAGACAATATACAAACTATTTTAGCTTCCTGTCACTCAAGGCAACAAATATCATAAGGAACATAAGGACTATGCAGACAGAATAAACCTCCTCTTTTAAGTACAAGTCCGTCCAGGAAACTCCTCACTGCATCTTTATTTACTCAGAAGCAGGATTTGTCACCTCTTGCCTTTCCTACCTTAGAGCTGCTAGTGGAAGGGCCCATGGCCAGTCTCTCCAGTTCAGAAGTGATGCACAGGATGCAAACTGTGGGTGGAGTTAGCATAGCCCTGAAGTCTCAATAGAGCAGGGAGTAAGGCTGGGCTCTGCCACTTACCATCTGGGTGAGACGAGAGAATTTATATAACCTCCAGGTCATTCATCTTCCAAATCTGAGGGGAAATAGGCAGATCAGGGTGTACATAAGAGACAGCAAAGAGGGGAGCCCTATGTGAGAGCTTCTCACATACTGCCAACACAGGCAAGCTGTCAGTTAAGTGAGGCCAGATCTGCCTCCCACTTCTATTTCACTTCTAAAAATCATATGTCACAAAAGAACTCACCTGAAACAAAAGTGTGTCCAAAAAATCACTAGCCCCTACTTAGTTATCCTATTCAAGAGAAAATTGATCGTTTTATTTATATTTTTTCTTTGTTGCCTAAGACCTTGCAATGTACTACTTCATTGTCATAGTGATTATTTTGGAAAGTAATGGCATAAATTTCCTTCCTCTTTTTAGCTCTTCACTTCTGTTTTTGGAGTAGGGTTGAAGACATCTGAGAAGTGGTTTCAGATGGGGTTCAGATCTCTGAATAAAATAAAGTCAGACAAAAACCTCAAATTTACACGAATGCAGAAAGCAGGTAATGGTCTCTCACAAAAATTGTGGTTGCTCTGTGTTGCTCTGGTCAGGCTTGGTAGAAACTGACTGTACTTTGATCCCAATCTTGGTGATCTGAGACACTTTGGGGCCATCTATTGATACTGGAATCCAGTCTTGACTCCAGAACTTTCCAGCTGCATGATCTTAAGCATATGGGTTAAAACCTTTGAGTCTTAGTTACTTCATTGGTAAAACGGTAATAACATTGATACCTAACTGGGAAATAAACCAGATAATGTATGCAGAGCCCTGAGCCCTGGGTCTGGCACAGAGCAAAGACACTCTTCTTGGTGACTGCTGTGATTCCTTTATCCACATATCAAAGTAGGATACGTGTTGGCCTGTTCCTATGAACTCTTCTAAACATTTGGTCCTGGCTAACTCCCTAGGTAAGAGATGAGAGTGATGAATGAAGGACAAAAGAATAAGCTGAGATGGAAGACTAGGAATACATGAAGAAACTCTAGTTGCCTGACTAGTTCATAACTATGAATAAGCTTTCAAAACTAAAACACTAGGACAATAGAAGGAAAATGGTAGAAATCCAGATGTGGGCTTGCTGTACCTTACTAGAGACCTTTGGCCTGGGAAGAGAAGGCACTATGGAAACAAGAGTTTCTATCACCATCTGAAAACCTGAAGGGACTTCCTAGGGATCCAGCCAGCTTGGTTGCTACACAGGTGGCTTGCTTACTACCATTTATGGAGGCTCTCAGTTAACTTTTCAAAACTAAAATATTTCCGATATAGATCCAAATAAATGTGTGAGCTTTTTTAAAAAAGCAAAACAAAAAAAGGATAAAAATGACACAAAATTTCAAAAAAAAGTGAGAAATTAACACAAGTTAATATATTGCATATTGTTATCTCAGAAGTAGTTGCTCAGGTTACAAGATTCAGGCATGAAAAATATGATCAAACAATCAAACAATGGAAGCATGAACTGTTCTCTTTGATGAACTAACAGAGATTACTAGCATAATATGAGCTTTAAATGTTACTTTAACATGCAATAGGAATAAATATATACTTGTGCGTTGAAAAGACTAACAGCCATAGCCCCCAGTATATGGATTCTGGAAAGAATGATGAAGCTATCAAAATTTCTAATGATAGGAAAGTAAGGGAATCTTCTACCAGAAGGGACCAGGGAAGAAAAAGTAAACAGCTATCTCCTGTAAGTAACGGCAACAGACAAACAATGAAACTACAAGCAATGGTACAGGAAAAAACAAAATCTTGGAGGGCCTACCAATGATACTGATCCCTACTCATCTTTTGTAAATTTGACAGTTTCCAATTTCTGTGTGTGTGTGTGTGTCTGGGTCTATGTGTCTGTGGGTATTCATGCACAGGTTGCTAGAGATCAAACAACTCGGGGTCTTGCCCATACTGGGCAAGTGCTGTACCACTGAGTTACTTCTCCAACCCTAAATTTGCTAAATTCTGAAAGATTTCTAATAAGCTTTAGAGAAGGATCTAAGGAAAAATACACTGTTTATATTATGGGCTTCAGAGAGTACACACTGAATAAGAATTATCATTGTACCAGCTTTAGAAAGTCTACTGAAAAGCAAGTTATATATTAAACATAAGTAGCCAGTAAATGGTTTGTAATGCTAGTAAGAACTCTCAACACTTGAAAACTGAGAGGCAACATAGTGTAGTGTTTCCCTCAGATGAAATACTCACCAGATGACACCAAATAGCCTCAGGATCTAGAGAGTTCCCAATTTCCTAGCTCTGTAAACTGGGTTTTTTCCTCTTCTTACTAGATTCCTCCAACCCAATGAATGAAGCAGCAATTCATTTAAACATTCAATGAATCCAACTGTTTAATACAGTGAGATCTGTGTAGAAATAAAAGAAGGCATTCTCTTCATACTTAAAACAACAACAATAGCAAAAGTACTGGTTGGAATACAATGAATAGACTTGCCAATGGAAACAGCTTAGAATACTGCAAAGGATAAACTAACTGAACACTTTGAAAACATGATTGGTGGGTTAGATTAAAAAGCTCACTAACTTTTACTTACAACTACCCTTGATTGCAGTTCCCTGGGGCTTGAGCATTCACTTGCCATATTTGCCTTAAAAAGTCAATATCTGAACTATAGCAGCACATATTTTTTTTTCCTGGTGATGGGACTTGAACTCAGGACCTTGTGCTTTCCAGGCAGGTACTGTGCTTCTAAGCTGTATCCCTAGTCCTCAAGTAACCTTCAGGCCGGCAGCACGTATTTAACATTATGCTTCTTTTAATGAATCAACTGACCTGTCATACCAGAAAGGAAAGTCAATTAGATTGATTTCATGGATGTCAATAAATTATCACACTACCTCCATGTTCATTTCTGGTATCTGCACAGTCTGAAAGAAATCATTGCTAATTGTGATCTTGGTTCATGTAGTGAGCACAAGAGTTTTATGGTCATCAGCTGAGTTGCATTTTGAATACCAATCGTGGCAGTTTCTGTATGAAAACCTGATGGAACATTGCTTTTCCTCATGCTCACAAAAAGGGCTATGTTACAACAAAAGGGTGACTTTTTAAAATAAAATGAGAGAAAGTATCACTGTTGAAAGAAAGTAGTTCCAGATCACAGTGGCTTAGGACTGGACAGTGTTTCCAGGCATCTGAGGACGAGCATCGTCTTTTGGTCCTCGCTTCTGCCACTGCCCCACTTAGATGTAACAGGGAAGTTTGCACGCAAGAACTTTGAGCACAGGATGTTCAAGCCAAATGGTCTCCATTCTGCCTCCTCACGATCCTGAGGTCAGAAACACTAAGCAACAGATTCGCCTTCTGCCCTTTCTGAGGGTCAGTGGGGGGTAAAGCTGCAAGGAAGTAGACTTAAGCTGGAAGAACCACCCAAACGGTTTACAGTTAGGAACTGGGCAGAGTCTGACACTGACAAGTGTCCTGCTACTGGAGCCAGGAGCGGTTGGGACGGCCCTCTCTCGGAGACACTGCCTACATGAGCTGTGAAAGGTTCAGTGAGTCTCCCCTCTCATATTTCACCCCAATCCTTGCAGATGGGCCGCCTCCTCGCTCTGCCTCGCTCCACCCTGCTCTATGGGAATAACCAGGTCTTTAGCCCTCACTGTAACAACTTTATCTAAGCTTCCATTTGTTTTTGGTGGCCAGGCAAAGAAGCCACAAGCCAAACCACCTAGCACACCATCTACGACATTTTCCAGGACTGGGGATGTAGCTCAATGGCATAGCACCTTCCTGGCAAATGCAAGGTCGTGAGTTTGATCTTCAGTACCAATCAACCAACCAACAAACAAAAAAGACAGGAGGAAAAAGGAAGACAATTTTTACCTTGCCTCAGACACAGATATATCCTTTCTATTCTTGGCTTTCATTTATTAAGTTGATCTATAGTTATCTAATTATAAATGTTCCCACCCCAAATCTTTTGTATTACCTTTTTTAAGGGGGAGAGCACAGCTTGTTGTTCAAGAAGGCCGGCTCTTCATTAGGAAATAATATTGGGACAGTTTGGATTTCCGAGGGATGAAAAATGTTCTCTTTTCTAAAATAGACATCGGAAGCCTCTCAGTCAGAAATGAAAGAGCCATTGGTACTGTGAGAAAGTCACAACCAAGTGAACTTCATGCCTGAAGTCTGTCTCTGTGAAAACAGAGCTTAGTTGGGGCCGGTGGCCAGGCGGCTTCTTTGGGGCAGAATCCGCTCTGAGGCTGCTGACTTTACACATGACTCACTCTCTCCATGCATGGTCCAATGGCCCCTAGGATTCCTGTACTACGAAGACCTTGTGAGCTGTGTGACCAGGGCAGAAGCAGAGGCAGTCAGCACGCTGGTTCAAGAGGCCATCTGGGCATTTCTGCCAGGGGCCTTCATCTCCATGACTGGAGGCTTCCGCAGGTAAATAAGCTGCTTGGCCTCTGTCACCTTCTGTGTCTCCTCAGCACATACCGGATTCTGAAATAGCAGGAAAGGCCTTCTGAGATCTATGCCAGCCTCTCCCTGCAGCTCTGTGTCCTGTGCCTTACATTTCACTTCAGCAGCCCCCAGTATCTTGTCATTCCCTCCACATATGTGGTTGTTTCTTCCCACCATGACTTTGCTCAATTGGAATTTTTTCCTTGGACGGGTACTCTACAAACTGTCACCTGGCTAGGGACCTCTCTTCAGTGCTCTTGGACACATGCCAGACACATGTTACACAATGTGTGCTCTTCCCATTAAGCTATTGGAGCTTAGTTCTAATGATGCCTGGCACAAAATAGGTGCTCAGGAAATCTTGGCTGACTCAGTGAATGAGTTAATAAATGAATTTTTCACAGAGGCACGTGCAGTTGTTGAGGTGTCCGTCTCAGTTTCCTTCCCTCCCATACGCTCCTCAACCACGCCCTCTGATCCTCTTTTCTGGTAGTTCTCAGCCACTGTGAAAAGCCAGCATGAGACAAAACAGAAAGTAGACTGAATCTAAGAAAATGCCCTAATTTATGATATAATTCTAATAGTGCTTGTTTGCACTACAAGAATACTGGTCTTGGTTGTTCTCTCCCCCGCCTCTGTCTCTCTCTCTGTCTCTCTTTCTCTCTTTCTCTCCCCCATTCACCTTGTCCCTTGTGTGTGTATATGCCTGCTGTTGTAAATAACTATAGAGAAGGAACAATCTTTGTTACTCTTTGGCCCATAATAATCATACATGCTATACATGGATTTTTTTTCTCTGTCATAAATGTATTCTGTAAAGCATGGCACTGTGCAACCAAAAGTAATTCATTTTTAAGAATGTCATGGGTGTCTTGTGCTGTAAAATTAAGCATATGTTAAGCATAAATCATAGAAACAAAGATTTTTTTAATCTAAGGATTAAAATCTAACTTATTCTCATGCTATACCGTTTTTTTTAATTAGGGGTAAAGAGACTGGGCATGATGTAGATTTTTTAATTACCAGCCCAGAAGTAACAGAGGATGAACAGCAACAAGTTTTGCATAAAGTGATAAACTTATGGGAAAAGAAGGTAAGAGAAAGATCAAAAACTGCATGCACAAACATTATATTAGCACTGTTGGATTTTGTACATTATTTTCTTCATAATTGTGTATTGGCCATCAAATCAATTTCTGATTATTTATAACACCATATGACTCAAGGTAAGACTCACCTAGATGCATGTTATAAATACGCATTTTGTTTATTTATATTTACTCTATTACCTAATGGACCCAGACTGGCTATGCACTTGTGTTTGACATGCAGCGTCAATAAAGCACCCTAACAGAATACAGATGGTATACTGAGAAGTGTAAGCCGGGGAAGCTACAAGCTTAACACGGAGCAAGATCGCTCTGACCGGATAAACGCCGCTGCTGCCTTGACTTCTGTAGTGATTTGTTCCCAGTTGACTTTTGTGCTGAAATGGCAAGAAGCAGCTCATGGGGACAAGCTGGCCCCAGAAGAGATCGTGGCTCGGAGCTCTCCCACACTGACAAAACCAGGCTCGTGACACACTGGCCTACTGCCTGCTGGAAACAGCTCCAAACCAACCTTGTCACCCGAGACGCCTGCAAGGCCCTGGTTGCTGTTCCACTCCAGTGAGAGAACCAGAAGGACCAAAGGACCCTACCGTGGCTGCCCACGTGGACTGAGGAGTAGGCTCAATGTTTTCGGTGTAGCTTCCTCCTTCCTTGGCATTGCACCTGTGGGGTGTGCACCGAGCTCACTGACACCCCGGAGAAAGGGATCTCAGAGTGAGAGTAAGAGCTAGCAATACTCAACCCCAGAGCTGCAGATCCTGGAAGTGAAAACCCATCCTTGGAGCCAATTCCAAGTTTACCTGTGAGGTCATCTCAAGCCCCAAGAGTCTTATTTGCAGACAAAGGAGCATAGCCCTGGCCTCTTCATGATGGAGAACGGCTGCTTCCTGACCAGGGGGCCATTGCCAGGGTGGACCTATTGACTTTGGCTTAGGGAAACTACTCTCTTCCTGCTGAGACTACACAAGCCTGGAGTAGGGTGGGGGACTGCTCCAGGGAGCGCTCTTTCCTTTGATCGTCTCTCAGTTTCAAGATGGTCACACTGCCGTCTCCAAGCAGAGATGAATGTTTTCAATACAGGCACTACAGTAGGGGTTCACATGAAACATGCTTGATCTGTGGCTTTAAAAGAACAAACCTGCCCTTCATTGGCTGACCAACCTGGGATGGTTCCTTCATCTTTCACATTCCACTTTCCTGATCTATAAATCTACTAACCGCAGATTAAACGGGAGAATATGATAAAGTACGCAGTGCAGTGCCTGACAAATGACGAACACTTGACTAATGGTTCTGTTCATCATCTCTCATGCACAGTTGTCCTTTGAATGCCATCCGAGAGCCAGCACGGGGCCAGGGGAGGGGACCCACCAGGAAGGAGCAGGTGCAGCCCTCTCCTTCACTCGCTATTCAACCTGAAGAGAAAGTATGGGCAGCCATGACTGCACTCTTGCGACTTTAGGCCTACGCCCAGCACCTTGCTTGTGAAAGCTGAACGTGAGCGCTTCGTGTTTAACTTCCTCCTCCACCTCACCCCACCCCCTTCCATTCCTACTCCAAACTGTGCTTTCCAGTTGCTGAAGACTACAGCCTGTGCAGGCATGCATGCTTCTATTCACGCAGTGCACTCACACAACCCTGAAAACACCTACAGAGTGCGGTGAAC
This sequence comes from Dolichotis patagonum, assembly GCA_004027295.1. Taxonomy (NCBI): domain Eukaryota; kingdom Metazoa; phylum Chordata; class Mammalia; order Rodentia; family Caviidae; genus Dolichotis; species Dolichotis patagonum. The sequence continues at coordinate 146,723 of PVJX010001607.1, read as the reverse complement.
AGCCAATGAGTACCCATGTCTCTCGAAATGTTGCCCTTGGAGAAAATCCTTTGGGTGCAGGTAGAAGAAAGGGAGGTAAAGAACGTGGAAATATTGATGTTTAGGAGACAGTTGCCATTCCCAAGACTCTGTTTGCCTGAATTCTAACAGAAGCCACTGGTAGTTCACTTCAGAGAAAGGAAGATAAATGATTCTGATTGGGGTCCACACCTAGTGCATGAGACCTTGGGTGAGGGCCCCCAGGTAACTCCATCACTGTTCAAAAAATGCTGAAGATCGAACATGTTGACAATCATTGGAGAGCAAATAAGTTGGCCTTCCATACCCTCAGGCTCGGTATCAATGGATTCAACCAACCTGAAATGGGAAATAGAAGGAAAAAAGACTGTGTCTATGCTGAGTATATAGAGAACTTCTCTTTCTCATCATTACTCCCCAAACAATGCTGGTTGTATTGTTTATTATTATTTTTTATTATAATTATTATTTGCTTATTATTATTATTTTCATAGTACTTGTATTAGGCATGATAAGTAATCTAGAGCTGATTTAAAATACGGGTTGTAAACAAATGCTACACAATTTTATTTCAAGAACTTGAGTATCCGCAGATTTTGGTATCAGTAGGGGAGTTGGAATCAGTGGGAAACATGACTGTATTCACTTTGATTTGACTGAGTAGAGGTTGCTGATTCTTCTGTGAAAGGGTTGGAGGGAGTTAAGAGCAAAGCGTAGGAGGGGACCCTGCCTGGAGGGCCCACCCTCAGTCTCTTTGCAGCCCTTCCTGTTCCTGCTTGGTTAACTTGGTGTAGCCCAGAGCTTCCCTCTGTGAGCGGTAAAGCTTGCTGTGTCCCCCCCACCCCGTCTGGCCCTCTCTCCTATGCCTTGAGAGCTGCTCTATCCCCTGGTGATGGAAGGAGGAAGGAGAGGAAACCCTTCCTTTTCTACTCAGGAGTCTCCAGTTAGGGTAGCAGGTGAAAGAGGAGGAAGAAGGGGAGAAGAACAGTGAGGAGAAAAGAAGAACATGCTATGAGTACCAGTGTACTCCTGAGTATTGATGGAGAAGCCGGGGTCAGTCCTCAAAAGGAATTTTCAAAGGAGAGAAGTCACGTGAGAAAATGGAGGACAAGGAGATGAACTATTGAAAATTGAGACGCTCACCAAAAAACCCCGGCTAAAGAACAGAGCCCCGTCTCAGGAGTTGTGTGCATACTGATGACTGTGCCCTGCTGTAGACAGGAGCATCTCTTTCAAGGCCAGTGTCCCCAGACACTTTGCAGAGTTTTAGACAAACACAACCATGGCTGACCCATCTGTCTATTACCAGCCAAATGTCACCACCATGTCGCTGTAGCACACAGCACAGTTCACTGTTAGGAAGCAGGCTTTGTATATGTGTCTTAAAAGGGAAGTTGGTTTTATTATTAATTTGGCTATAAGACTTGTCACTATTTTGTTTTAAAAGGAAAAAAATACAAGTTAGTTATACTGCTCATTTCTCTTAGTTCTTTGAAAAGAAAGGTGTGCGCTAATATCTGGAAAACCTTCATGCCCATATTTTGTACCCTGAATAACTACTTTGAAAGAAACAATACATAATGTGTTAACTATTTTTATTCTATTACTTTGTTATGAAATTTTGTTTTATTTTTTCCATAAAATTAAAAAAACACCGGGGATTTAGCTCAGTGGCACAAGTGCCTGCCCGGCAAATGCAAGGTTGTGAGTTCAATCCCCGGAACCAAAAAAAGAAAGAAAGAAAGAAAGAAAGAAAGAAAGAACAAATAATAAATAAATTTACCTGCTGAAATTTACATGACAGTCTGCTATAAGGTACCTGTACAGTTAACCAATTGTGTCGATTTGAGTAAGAAACACCCACCTGAACCGGGTCACCCTAGTCCTGGCTGAAGGAATTTACTGCAGACAGAAGATCCAGCCTGGTTGTGAGTGGCACCAGCCAATAAGCTTGTAGTCTGAGTGGAAGAGAAAGGAACAAAGAAGAAAGGCTCCTTTCTGTTTCTTCAGAGCACTCGGTCTTCACCTCCACCTCGGGTGTCATCCCCTCGCCTCCAGCACAGATGACTCATCAGCCTCTTCACATGGACTCACAGGCAGCACTGCAGTGAGCTCCAGCCTTGCACTGGACCCTTCAGGTGGACAGCACACAGGCAACCTTTTCCCAGTCCTCTACACCCGACTCTGAGGGAGGCACTGCAAGCCAATCTTGTAAATTCTTATGTATTTGTATAATCTTGCCTTAAATCTGCTTCTCCAGTAAGCACTGACTGATACAGTTCCCATTTCAGCAAGTTGCATTACAGAGTAGAATTGTGTGTTCCTGGGAAGGCTATTTACTAAAGGTTACTGGTTCCCTTCCCACTCCCTCTGCCAGAGGCTCCTCTGTTCAGCAGTGTCTCACTGGCTGTCCCTCCCTCCCTCCCCCCCTCCCTCCCTCCACAGAACAAAGAAAGATTTCACCCAGTTGAAACAGTGACTCATGGAGGTTATCAGAAGAAATGAAAAACACTTTGGATAACAGTAACAAACTGACCCAGTGGTGCTCAGTGTGGCTGTTTTGCCAACAGCACTGGCATCTGTGAAGTGTGAATTCTTGCCTCCTTGACACCCACTGGACCACCCTAAAGACAGGGCAATGAAAACTGTGTTTATCCAATGTTTTTGGTGATAAAATTTGAGACTATCTGGATTTATGAATATATGATAGCAAAGCACACTCACCAATAGCTACGATTACATTACTTGTAATTTGCCACTCAGTTTTTGTGGGTAATTGTATGTTTCTGCATCTTCCCTCTCTCTATTTATGCTGGCTCTAAGGAGTTCCCATGCTGCAGATAAAATTCAGGATGACACACCTTCAAATTACTCATTAACTGTCTGAGTAGGCAACTTTTGAGGCAACAAGTGGCCCTAGCTTTGTGTCACTTTCCCCCACGTGGGCAGAATAGCAATAACTCAGGAGAAGCAGCATCTCCAATGCTGCTAGAAATAGCACGTTGCCCTGCCCAAATAGGGACTAATCCTCTAGCCACAACTCTCTGGACTAGTTAAACTTGGTCATCCATACACAACACACAGGGACACGATCTCAACGCCACCCAGCAACAGCACGACTTTGTGCTCATGATTAGTTTGTTTTCAAAGGATGAGAGAAGCAGTTGTGCGCTGGCTGAGTTGCAAGATGGGAAGTGGATTATCTCCAAGTTTTGTTGGATGGCTTTGGTCTGTTCACTAAGTTCCTTTTCTGCAGAGGCAGGACTAGACAACCACTTTCTCTCCTGGTGAGGGACAGTGTGGTGAGGTGGCTCTCAAAGTAAAGACAAAAATACGTCTGCGTTCACTTACCTCTTTAAAGATTTCATTGATACCTCTGTGAAATCATGGATCCTCCTGTTGTCTTTTCTGTTCCTTTTTAGGGACTGCTTTTATACAGTGACCTCGTGGAATCGACATTTGAAAAGCTCAAGTTGCCTAGCAGGAAGGTGGATGCTTTAGATCATTTTCAAAAATGCTTTCTGATTTTAAAATTGCATCATCAGAGAGTGGACAGTGACGAGTCCTCCCAGCAGGGGGAAAAGACCTGGAAAGCCATTCGTGTAGACTTAGTCATGTGCCCCTACGAGCGCCGCGCCTTCGCCCTGCTGGGGTGGACCGGCTCCCGGGTAAGCATGGGCCGGTGGGATGTGTCAGTTTTCCAAGACATGGAGGCCAGGTCTCCTGCGCCCGGGGAGATAATGCCAATAGAGCAGAGTGCCAAAATTGGGCTGTGCCCAGAAACCTCTTAATCAGAGCACTCTACCCACACGCAAGTGAGTCAGATTAATTTAGAACAGTTATTCCTTGTTCCCAGACAAGCGGCTGTAGCCTTACAGGTTAGACTTGCAAATTCTCCACCCCTCCCTTGACCTGAGTCGGAAACTGGGAGTGGAGGCTGGCAGTCTGTCTTTGAAAAGCCCTCAGGTGCTTCTGAGGTGGCACAGGTGTGAAAACCACTGAAACAGAGAAACCAGTAGGTGGTAGAGTCAAGCTCTCCCCTCGAACTGATGACAGGCACCTGCACCAGGTGGCTGATCTTGGACAAGTTCCCTGTGTCCTCTGGGACTTGGTTTTCCCAAGTCCCATCCGAAACGAGGGCAAGGACCTTTGCTGCGTCCTAAGCAGCAGCAGCTTGGGCACATGATGCTCTCAAAGCCTCAGCAGCACACCAGGCATTGATCAACCCTGCACAACAGTAATTCCCAGCTCCTGTCAGTTTACACTCACAGCACGGGTGTCTGTGCCTGTAAAAAGTTTTCTCTACCTTACCTCCTGATTGTTTTATTAGTAAATGTTTGTGATACTTAACAATTATATTAGTTTGAGGGAATGTACATACACAGTGTATGTTGTACCTTCATCAGTTTGATCCCTGTCTTGGTTTTCTGTCATTGCTGGGACAAAATACCTGACATCTAAAATGAAGAAAGCAAAGGTTTATCTTACAGTTTGTGGAGGTTTCAGTCCATAATCAGCTGGCTCCAAGGCAGTGTGGCATGGCACTGGGGCAGCACTTCAAGGCAGCAGCCAGAGCAAAAAGGAGAAAATAAGCCTCTTTTCCTGGCTTATATTGTACACAGGCCACCAACTTCCTTCCAGGGCAGGTGTAGCACTCACACAATCTCCCTGCCCTCCTTTGCACAGGATGAGGATATTTACAAAGTAAGGACCCTGGCTCCCCCTGAGCTTCTCAGTTAATCTTGGAGACTTCTCAAGTTGACACAATGTTTGTTTCTCTACCTTAACTCCTGATTTTTGTATTAGTGTGTGTTTGTGGTACTTAACAATTATAACAAGTTTGAGGGAATTTGCATACTCAGTGTATGTTGCACCTTGATCAGTTTGATCCTGTTTACACACCCTTTACCCCCCCCAGATTCCCTTCTCAGTCTCCAAAGTCAGTTTCACTGTGCTTTCACTATCATCTCTGTTTTATTTAGCTATTTAAATTGTTTATGCTTTGAATTTCTCATATAAGAGAAACCATGCAATATTTAATTGTTGTGTCTGATTTATTTCACTTAACATTGTGTTCCAAAGATCCATCCTTTTTCCTACAAATGGTTCAATTTTTTTATGGCTGAGTAATGCTCTCTCTGTACATATCACTTTCTTTATCTATTTGTTTGTTGGTGGGCATCTTTGAGGGCTGATTCCATAATTTAGCTATTGTGAATTGTGATGCTATAAATACAGGTATGAAAATATCGTTGCAATATGCTTATCTTTAACTGTAACAGTCTTCTGTTGGCATCTTATGGATCTTTGAAAGAGATTAAGTCATCTACAAATGAGGATCCTTGTCTTCCTCTCTTATGCATGTCTTTTACTTGCCCAATTGCTCTGGCTAAGGTTTTGAGTATTATATTGCTCAGAAGTGGTGAGAGTAGCTACCCTTTTCTTTTCCTGGTTTTAAAGAGAATACTTTCAGCTTTTCTCCATTCAGTATGATGTTGGCAGTGAGCTTTTCATAAATGGCTTCTATCAGTTTGAGGTAAATCATTCTATACCTATTTTCATTAGGGATTTTATTATGAAAGAATGTTAGATTTTGCCAAATGCTTTTTGTGCATCTATTAAGAGGATTGTACGATTTTAACCTTTACTTCTGTTTTTGTGGTGTATTATGTTTGTTGATTTATGTATGTTGAGCTATTCTTGCAACGCTGGATGAAGCCAACTTGGTTGTGATGAAAATGATCTTTTTAATGATTTGTTTTCACTCTGTTTGCAAGTATCCTGTTGAGATTGTTTGCATTTATGTTCATTGAAGATACTGGCTTATAGTTTTATTCTTATTTTGTTGCTGTATCTTTTTCCAGTTTTGGTATCAAGGAAATACCCGCTTTAAGGAAGGGTTTTGACAATATTCCTTTGATTCTATTTTCATGAAAAAATTTGAAGAGTATTAATTCTTCTCTGAAGTTTTGGTAAAATTCAGTGATGAATCTATTGGTTCCTGAGTGGTCTTTAGTTGGTAGAATTTTTATTTTCTTCAATTTCAATGCCTATTATTGGTCTTTTCAGAGATTTCTATCTTCTTGGTCAATCTTTGTAAGTCATTCATGTCTAGGAGTTTATCTATTTCTTCTAGTATCCAAGTTATGGAATATGATTTAGAAATAGTTTCTTATTATCCTCTGCATCTCAGTGGTATCCACTGTGAACTCACTATTTCAATTCTAATTGCATTAATATGTGGATTCTCTTTCCTTCATTTGGTAAGTTTTGCTAAGAGTTTGCCAATTTTATTTATTCTTTCAAAGAACCAACTCTTTGATTCATTATCTTTTGTATTTTTTAGTGCCAACTTCATCTATTTTTATTCTGATTTTTTTTTTGTACTGAAGATCAAACTCAGGACCTTGCACTTGCCAAGCAGGCACTTGTGCTGCTGAGCTAAAGCCCCAGCTCTGATCTTCATTATTTTATTTCATCCTACAAGTTTTTGTTTTGGATTGCTCTTTTTTATAGGACCTTGGGATGCATCATTAGTTTATTTACTTGAGGTTGCTGTGTTTTTCTAACACAGGCATTAATAGCTTTAAGCTTCCTTTTTAGAGCTGCATTTATCGTGACCCATAGATTTTGGAATATACCAACATTGTTGAATTTGAGGAACTTTTTCATTTCTTCTCTGATTTCTTCTGTGAATTGCTGATTATTCCAGAGTATGTTATTTAATATCCATTTGTTTGCCTAGTTTTTATGGTTTCTTTTCCTGCTAATTTCTTGTTTCATTCCATTAGTATCCAATAGGATACAAAAGATTATTTGTTATTTTGTATGTATTTAAACATGCTTTATATCTTAAAATATGGTCTATTTTGAAGAGAGTTCTGTGCACTGCTGAGAAAAGTGTTTATTCTGTTGTTGTTGGGGAAAATATAGATATTCCCTAAGTGCATTTGCTGGATAGTGTGGTTCAACTCTGATATAAGAAGTTCCTGACTTACAAACACTCAAGTTGCAAACTTTCACAGGTATATTGTATAAGGCTCACTTTATTGGTTTAGGAACAAACCCAATTTATGAACAAATCTCCTAGAATAGAACTCATTTGTAAATTGGACACTTACTATATTTCTTTGCTGATTTTTTTTTGGTCTGGTTGACCTGTTACATTTTTTAAGAGTGGGGTATTGAAGTCCCTCACTGTGATTATATTGATAATGTCTACCTATTCTTTCATCTCTGATAATTTTTGTTTTATAAAATTGAGTGAGCTTATAGCAGCACAATTTGTAATAGCCAGATCTTGGAAACCACCTAAGTGCCCATCAACTGAGGAATGGATAAAAAAGATGTGGTATTTTTACACAATGGAGCACTACTCAGCTATAAAGAATAATCACTTTGAGATATTTATAAATAAATGGATGCAACTTGAGACCATACTCATAAGCAAAATAAACCAAACTCACATATATAAATACCATATAGTCTCCCTAGTATAAGAAATGGTAAGAGTACATAAGATTTTAGGGTAATCATGATTCCCCATTACATTGCTTTGAAGCTTTATAATGTTTTCATTCATCAGTTGGAATGGTTTTATTCTGTTTTGTTTGATTTTATTAGGTGTGATGGTATGAACAGCTATTTTGAAGAAAACAAGACATTATGGCAGCTATTGCTGATTTAATATCGTCTAGCTTTGAAGTCCTACCATTTGTTCTTCTATTACCATTGGTTCTATCATGTTGTGTCTTATTGAATTTTAATATATGTGATAGTATAAACAAATTTTTTATGGAAAATGAGTTATTATAGTAGCTACTGTTCATTTTGTGTTATTTGGCTCAGAATGCCCTGCAATTCTTTCATTCTCTTGAGTGGTTTTATACTATTTTGCTATGTTTGATATTATTGTGTGTGAAGCTATGCTCAACTATTTCAAAGAAAGAGACATTATGGTAGCTACTGTTAATATCCGGTTGTCTTGTTGTAAAGTGCTGTGTTGATTACATTGTTCTGATCTGCTTTGTTATGTCCTCTTTTGTTTTATTCTTTTTTAAAAAAATAAAATTGAGTGATCTAACATTTAGTGCATAATATATTTACAATTGTTATCTCTTCCTATTACATTTTTCTCTTTATCAATATGTAACAACCTTCCTTATCTCTTCTAATTAGTTTTGAGTTGAAGTCCACATTATGTGAAATTAGGGTAGCTACTCTTGCTTGCTTTTGTGCTCTGGATGCATAGGGTATCGCTTTCCATCCTTTCATCTTCAGTCTATGTGTTTCTGTGGCTGAGGTGTGTTTCTTGTAGGAAATATATATTTGGCCTTTATTTACTACAATATGTCAGTCTGTGTCTTCTGATTGGGGAGTTAAGACCATTTACATTGAGCATTATTATTGAAAGCCAATTACTGATTCATCTCATTGTATTTTCTTTTCAGTGCTGATTCTTTTTTATATTTGTGTTTCACTGCTATCTCAGATAAATGTGTCCATTCTTTCAGGCTCCTTAGTGATGTTTAAATCCTTGATTCTGTTTAGAATTCTCTTGAATATTTTCTGCAGTGTTAATTTGACACTCATAAATTTTGTACATTCTCGTTGTTACAGAAGGTTTTTATTTCTCTGTCAATTTTGAAGATAATTTTGTAAGATATATTAACAAGAATTAGAATTGTTTTCCCTTTATGGCTTGAAAATCTTGAAGCTCTCTTGGCTTTTAATGTTTGTGTTGAGATATCTGCTATTATTCTGATAGATTTTTTTTCTCTAGGGGTTTTTAGTATTCTCTCTTGTCCTAATTTCTTGGATTTTGACTTTGCTGTGTATCAAGAGATTGATTTCTGATTATACCAATTTGGGACTCTAAATTCCTCATTTATCCAGGCATCCATTTCACTCTCTAGATGTGGAAAGTCTTTGGCAATGATTTCAGTAAATATACTTTCATACCTTTAGTTTCCTTCTCCAGAACTTTCTTTACTCCAATAATTCTTAGATTAGTTCTTTTAGAGTCATCTTTGAGCTTTTGAATCAGTTTATTCTGATTTCTTGTTGTTGGAGTGTCACTGAGTAAATAATCTACTACATCATTCTTGTCATTAGGCTTTGATATTCTGCCTTCAGATTGGTCATGTCTGCTGGTATGACTTTCACTTGTGTTTTTTTTTTAAACCTTTGATTCTTTATTAAAGTGGTCACTCATACCTTGTATTGTCTTCTTTAATTCAATTAGCTGGTTTTTCTGTCTTCTCTATAAGCTGGTAGAACATTTTCTCAATCACATATTTTATCTGCTTATTTATATTCTCTTTAAGCTCATTGAACATCTTATGCATTTGCTTGTGTTTTTTTCTTGATCTCTTCAAACATTTTAACCATTTGTTTTTTAGTTCTTTGCCTAAACTTCAGTGCCTGTGAGATCAACTTTTGAGAGTCAAGAGCTTTTGGAAGCATCTTGTGGCCTTATTTTCTCATGTTTCTAGTGTTTTTTGTGCTGAGCATTTAAATCAGTTAGGGTAGAAACTCAAGCCTTTTCTGTGGAGATTTCTTTGGTCTATGCCTCCCTGTAATATGGCCTCGGCTTTTGTTATGTTCTGCTGTTCTCTTATCTACTCAGCATACTCTGTATTAGTTTCAGTACTAATCACTGTGTTGCAGGGAGAGAATAACTGCCTGTTATATCAGCATCTACAGAATCAACCATTTGTCAATATATAATTTAAAATCTGTCTTAAATTTTTTGTGCTTTTTCCAGTATCTCAGAAAGACAATGAAATAATGCTGAGAAAGTGTAAGCTGGGATGTAGAAGATAATGGAAGGAGAAAGGTTCAGAAAAAGGCAAGAAGTAAAAGGAAAAGAGTAAAGGAATGAAAGAAAAGCAACAAGACTTTAGTAATATTTTTATGTCAATATTGAAGGGAGGGAGCAGAGGGAGTTTGAGAGGTTATTTGCAGATACCAGAAAGAAGGAAGGTGAGGAAGGGAAATGTAAGTAGAAATGGAAGAAAGCTGTAAGAAGGTTGTAAGCAATTGATATGCTGGTAGAAAGTTTATGCATAAATCCTTTATATATAATTTTTGGTGAGGTTTCACCTGATATGTCAATAAAAGATACCAAAGCCATAATTAATTCTTATTCACATTTTAAAATACAGGTACTTAAGAGAAAAAGAAAGAATAAAAATACATTGTGCTAATGGTATTTGTGTTGTGCAAAAGCAGGGGAGATACAAGATCTGTGAGGATCTGAGAGAGAAAGTAAGAAAAAGTGGGGGGAAGTTTAAATGGAACATGGTGTGGCGTATAGAGAATTTGTGTCCAATTTATGACCCAACCAGAAAACCAATTCAGCTAACCCTATGAAACAACCCTTGGGACAATAAGGAACAATGAGATGAAAGCTTTAGCTCTTACTTATGTTTTTATCAGCACACTAAGAACTCCCTAGCTCTTACTAAAAGTAATACCTGATGTAAGAGAGAAACAAAAAAGAAGAATAAAAATCTGTTGTGTTGATAGTGTTTGTGTAATGCAAAAGCAGGGGAGAAGGAGGGTGATTTGAGAGCCTGTGAGAGAGGAAGTAAGTAAAAAGCAAGGATGAAAGGAGTTTAAATGGAATGCTGTGGAAGGCACAGGAAGACTGGGACCAATTTATGATGAAACCAAACAGCTGCTGTAGTTAACCTGACTGAAACAACGCCTGGCATGGGAAACCCAGCATGACGTGGTAAGAGCAATAGCTCAGATTCCTGCACCCTTATCTAGCGCAGGGCAGCTTCCTCCATACCCCATCTTTCAAAAGCAATACCAGATGAAAAGGAAAAAAACCCACATACAGAACCAAAAAAATAAGAGTCCTCTCAGTGCTATTTATACTGCAGTCTGAATTCAAGCAGTGTGCTGTTATGCGTTAGCTCATGCCTTGGAACACTTTCAGGTTCCGAACTCCAGTCCTCCGTGGTGATGGACGAGAGGTCGAGTAGTAACTGCGCTTGCCTGGGGCCCTTCCAGTAATTTGTGAAGGGGCTCTGAGGTCCAGATAAACCACCAGAGCTGCTTCTCACTCCTCTGCAGGCAGATTCTGCTAGTTTTCAGCTGTGCTCCTATGGGCGTGTTTGGAGGTTTGACTGGACACCGTCAGTTGTATGGGGTGCAAGGGACACTCCAAGACTGGTCTAGTGCACAATCTTCCACTGGTCTCTGGAGGGACTTCCGATCTCTGTCCCCTTATCTTTATGCGTCACTCCCTGCAGCTGCTTACATCTGTTCTTTCTGTTCCTTCTTTGCTGCTCCAGGTTACCACACTGCCAAACCTTCTGACCACACTACTCCTCTTCAGCTTTCTGCTTATTCCAGCCTTTCTCTCTCTGCCGCACAGAGTCCCTTTCCAGCGCATGAATTCAGCGGTGTTTAGGGCTTGAGAAAAGGCAGCTCTTCTGTGTGGAATTCAGCAGTACTCGGAGAGCAGTGAGCAGGAGCGCTCAGAGGCCCAGGGCTCAGCGGCATTTGGAGGACAGTGGTGGGAGGGACCCCGCACAAGTGGAGTTGGGGTGGAGGAGCTGCCAGCACCGCTCCAGCTCCTTCTCTACCCTGAGGTCTCACTGGTCATGACGATTGCACTGTAGCCCCCAGTGCCTGGTTTGCGGCCTGTACAAGGACCAGTGTCCTGTGTTCCTCTCTGTTTCTAGAACTCACTGGTCCTAACTCAGTCGCTGCTCTCTGAGTGATCTTCTGGCTTGCACTTTCCTCAGTGCTTTGATCCGAGAAGCCCCTCTCTTGAGAATCTCTCTTGCTGGGCTTTGTCTCACGATGGGAGCTGAGTTAAGACAGGCGGACACTGAGTAATGGCTACTAGCAACCTGGTAACCACCTCGCTGAGGTTCTTACTTCAGGAGGGTTTGAACTTTTCCCAGGATGGCAGGTTGGCCAGACCTGGGCTGTAAGCAGTAACAGGATCCTAAAGCAATCCTGCTTCTTTTTCTAAACGCTCCTGACACTGGAATTTGTTTGACAAGCTTCTTCTTCGAGTTGCCTTCATATGGTTTTTGTTTGCCTCCCATTTCGGAGAACCTGTGAACACTCAGAGCATCCCATGGACATTGCTGCCTCCAGCCCACTGTGATGCTTCTCTTCTTGTTGAGGTTTTCAACAGGGAGCAGTGGCACTTGCAGGCTGGCATGCTCTAGGAAAGGTCATCAGGCAGGAGGCAAATGCAGCAGTGGGAACTGACACCAATGCAGATGGTCATAAATCTTGTGAGTCCCTGGGAATGTCCTGGAAGCAGGTAAACTGGTCAGTCTGGTATGTCTCGAACTATGCAAGATATTGTTAGATTCTAGAAACAGCTTCCTTCCCTACGTTCAATTCCCCACATGATGTCTGTGTGGCAGTCTGCCTCTATCAGCATCTAAGGCTCAAGAAAGAATTTTTCTTCACCTTTTGACCATTCTGCAGCCATTTTTACTTCTATTGTGTCAGCTCCTTTGAGTCATCCTTTCCACCTTCTCAGTTAGGCCTGCCATGACCACGTTATTAGTAAGTCTACAGCACTTGCTTTTTAACATATCCCATAACTTATTTATTCTGCTAGCATGAATAGTTTATGTCCCCTGCTGGAATCTGAACTCCAGTAGGGCAGTTGTTTTGTTTACGGGTATATTCCAAACACCCACGACATATCTACACTCAGCAACTGTGTTGAGCAAATTTAATCATTCTCCAAATGCAAGACATTATTGTGATTCCTAACTATCTATGGGAGATGCTCCCGAGGCTTTTGCAGACAAGTGCAGGAATCTATTTCTCCCCCAAACCACACAAGGCTGGAGAGCTGGAGACAGCCCCTCACCGCTCCCATTTCCCCATTTGCCTGCACCTGCCAGCCTCTCCTGTTACCGCAGCCCACAGTGTGAGCAGCTGGTGCCCAGCTAAGAACTGGGGGCGGGAGGCAGTGGCCCAGGGCTGGGAGAGAAGGGGAAGGTGGTGAGCTAAGCCGTGCTCCTGACCTCTCACAGCTGGGTCAGAAATCTGCCTCACTTCAGTCTTGCACAAGCTGGACTCTCCACCCATTAAGAACTTCTGGTGGGAGTCTGTCTCCTCATCCTATGATAGCAAATAGCTCACTCACAACAGGACACAGTCATCTCAGGCTCTCTCCCTAAGGGACGCGCAAAGGACAAAATGTCTAGATGCCTGCCTCTCTCAGGAAAGCCAGTTTCAATGACGATGTGTTTGCGGTCCTCACTTGCGAGGTGACCTTTCCGCTGTCTTAGGCTTCAGGTTTCCCTCCCTAAAGCCTGAGCGCCCACCCCGGATCTTCAGAGATGTCGTTCTGGGGGAGGTGACTTTGGAGAACCTTAGTATGAAAGGATGTTGAAAACAGAGGGAATCTTACCATATGCTTCCTCCATCCTTGACCAACCAAGATTCAGAGAGACTGAATAACTGGCCAAGAAATGCAGTCTGGTAGGGACAAAATTTGGCTGGAATCTGGGCCCCACGACTCTACTTTGTCTTTGATAGTAATGATATCCAAATTTTAGAATAAAACTATCCAGCATTTACCTTGCACACTGCTGGAACTACCCACTTCTTTATTCAACAAACATCTACATGCTGCTTCCTGGAGTGGGTCGGTGGGGCGGGGCAGGCTCGCAAAGGGACTCAGCATAGAGCTCATTCCCACCTATGAGACACTACTTAATGAGGGAACCGTGTTATGGGCAAAATAAATCACACCTTGTTCTCACAAAGCTTACCTTCTGTTGTAGTTGTACGAGCGTAGAGCTCTGCCATCAGAGAGCTCTGCCCTAGGGAAGAAGGTCACTGCGAGAATGGGCAGCGGAGACAGCTATTTCACACAGGGTCTTATGTAACTGTAAACATCTAATACTGAAGACACTCTAGACCTGACAAAGCATATTATTGTGTCCTTCCAGCAGTTTGAGAGGGACCTCCGGCGCTACGCCACCCATGAACGGAAAATGATGCTGGATAACCATGCTTTATATGACAAGACCAAGGTAGGGTTTCCTTCTCGAAATGGGCTACATCGACCCTTATCCCCAAGGGTGGCTCCCTGAACACTTTCCAGCACTGATTTTTATGTTCAGATACAGTTCCCTTTGCTACAAGTATACTCTCCCAGTTCATCCAGCTGAGAGCAGCTGGAGAGAGTCTCACAGCACAGGGGCCTCACCTGGCCAGAACACTTTGGCTCCAAGATGACAAACTCACTGGGCCTCTGTAGCCAGACCAGTGAACAGAACTGAGTTTGCCATATCCCTAATGTTTTCAGTGACTTAGAACTCCAGAGAAAACCAAGGATCTCCCACAAATCACAAATACAACTAAAGAACCCTCAAATGCAAGGGCGGGACCATTTTGAGTGACCCTGTAGGTCACTCAAGACCTACAAGAAAAACACCAGAGCTGCTTGAAAATATAGATGGGCAATTGGCTAAGCTCACTCACCAGCCATATGCTGGGGTCACAATTCAGGTCAGAAAAATAAATCACTGTACGGATTATGAAAAGTTAAAGATCTGACTGTGAAGTCCATGAGTGCCAAGGGGCACTCTTCTTACAGCGGTCAAGGACACTAAACTGGGCTGCACGGTGGACGAAGACAAAAATAACTAGAAATAATGATCCTTGCCCTCATTATAATCTGAATTGGGTGTACTTAGTTAAGACAGTCTCGGTTACAAATGTCAGAAACTAAACACAAGGTGGCATAGGCAGGAAGCAGCGTCCAGGATGGTACTGGCTTCAGGTGCGGCAGTACCCAGGCGCCCAGGCATCCTGAGTGCTGGTCTCATTCTCAGGAAGGGATTTCCTGTAAGTCCCATTCTCCCAGTTACATCAACAGAAAAAAGCTTCTTTCCTAATAGTTCCAGCAAGAATCCTAGGTGATGTTCATTGGTCAAGCCGAGGTCATATGGCCATCCCTGAGTCCAGACCGTAGCTCTAATAGGCCAGACTTGGATTGCATGCTACCTCCTGGAGTGGGTCAGTGGAGCAGCCAGGGTCCCAGAGGGGTTCGGCACGGAGCTCACAGAAGAAGGAGCTGCAGGTGCTGGCAGGAAACCCTCAGAAGTGAGCACGCAGGTGGGGGCAGAGTCATATACTGCAGTTTAGGGAGACACGCAGATTAAGACGTAGCAAACAGTTCAAGTCAGTGAGTGGCTTCTGTACAGCCGGAACTGTGCTGCTGACAAGAGGAAGATCTTGAAGAGATAGAGTAGGAGGGTGATGGGGTTTGGGTAAGTCTACAGGTTACAGAGACCCTGACATATACCAATAATATTATAACTACTAATTCATTAGCATATACTTTTGGCTGCACTTTCGAATTACTCAGAACATTCAAATAGGTTGATGACAAGGCCTCTCCTGAGGTCTTGATTTCATTGGACTGAGGTGTGGCTCAAGTTTCAATGCTTTTTTAAAAAATTCCATCAGCTGATTCTAATGAACAGCTAAGGTTAAGAACTACAGACTCATTGCAAAAATATCTAAACCCCTTTTGCTGGCTATTGAATGATGTCATAACTTTACTTTATCTGGTACCATATTCCTGGCTGGAAATGTAAAAATTACAAAAATCAGTCACAGTGACTTTTTGTACTCAGAAGTAGGGGAATGTGTCCTGGCAATAATTCGTTCTCATAAGACAGTCGCACAAACGATGCTTTCACTGTGTTTGTACTGAGATGCTTAAGAAAAAATCTAATGTACATATTCCTTATGTGCTTTCAGAGGATATTTCTCAAAGCAGAAAGTGAAGAAGAAATTTTTGCACATCTGGGATTGGATTACATTGAACCTTGGGAAAGAAATGCCTAAGAAAAAGTTGTTGACATATTTCTGCTCTTTCAGGTCAAGTTATGCTTCATATTAATAAAAGATGCCTTAGGAAAGTTTGGGATTCTTTAGGGCTCGCTGAAATGCAGATAACTACTAAAAATAAACAGCTTTGGAGACGTGGTCAGGCACCACATAGAAATCAATTACATGCTAACAGGCGTGATCCACGATGGCTGCTTAGAATCCACAATTAATTTTCTGATAGAAAAGCATCATTGCAGGTGGCTCAGCCAGGAAAGCAAATCAAAGCCCATTTTGCTCTCATGGTAGTTGAAGTACTGTATATCTTCAATAAAAATAAAAGACAAGATGATGGAGTCTTCTTTTCTTCACTCAAATATAAAATATTTTTAAACACAAATTAAGTTGGGACAGAATAAAGAGCTTATGATTTATCCTGAGAGGGCAAACAGGTTTAAACAGAAGATGCAGGAGTTCCCAAGGGGACTCTGGACTCCTTCTGGAATAATTTTTTTGGGGGGTGCTGACTCTTGGCTCGAGGCTGATCTCAGTGTAGTTCAAAACTGGCTCCTCTTCGGCCCCCGTAGAACTGGGTCTGTAGGGCTCCAAACAGGGTTCGTGAGGTGTGTGCTTTCACTCAGAAGGAAGTGCAGCCTCCTGAAACGCCAAGGAACTGTCTCCCTTTTTCCCATTTTGAGACCCTCCCTTAGTCTTTTCATCTCAGGGAACCCGAGGCGAGACAGACAGACGTGGCCGGAGCAGTCTCCGGACATCTGGGTACAGACCTGCTTCCACCAGGTGGCCCCAGGGAGACCGCATTCCTGGAGGCACCTAAAAGGTATCTGTTGCAGCTGTTTCATCGTCCCAGAAAGCTGAAGAGCCGGGGGCAAAGTCCAGAGAAAGACCTGGGGGAGGCATTGAAAAACCATGCAGAGGGAAGAAGAGCCCAGCAGTGGTTGTCACATGGATGCGGAGAGGTCCGCAGCCAGAAGTGGTTTCCAGGGAGCAGGGGAGCTTGGGCTTTATAGCTGATTTTCCACCATGTTTTTTATCTTGTTTTGGTTTTGGTTTTTCCATTTTGATTTAACCAACATTACCCAGACCCTTCTTCCTCATAGTAGGTGGCAGCATGCCCTGAGGCTAGGTTCATGCGGTATCTGGAAGATGCGCTGTCAGCACAGTAGGCGGGAGCCGCTGGAACCCTGGGGAAGTGAGAATGATTACATGGTCCTCACTCGGGACACCGGGCCCCAAGCTGGAAGCCAAACAGCACCTTCCCTGCAGGATAAGTAAACGCACATATGCAGAAGGATGCTTGAATCACATCTCCTCTAGACGCCTGCCAAGCTTAAAAAGGCCCAGAGACAAAGACTTCATGGAACTCAAAGGACTGCGGGATAGCTGGACACCCTACAATCCACACCTTGGATGAGATAGCCAGTACCAAATCACTTCTGTTCTGGGGGTCCCATGGACCCCCTCAGCTTTGCCCATCACTCCCTGAACTTCCCGTTTACCTTTTTTGAGACAGGCAATCAGACAGGACTGACCACCAATTTATCATAGACCAGATGACCATTGGTTGCTCTCCAGCCAACAGGCAAGCTGCCCTTGAGTGCACCAACGAGCCACTGTTCGTGGTTGCTGGGAGCAGGCCTAGACGTACGCGTGTGTGGCTCTGTGCATAGCACGGGAACAGAGTTGCTCTCTGAACGCTGTGATCACCCACTTTTCCATAGCAAGACTGGCTGTGGTCAGTCTGGGAACCCACCCTAGAAGTACCACGGATAACAGTCAAGAACTGGGAAAGGCTGGGCTTGCAGCCTGGGGCAGAGGCCCAGGCCCTCCTCCTGGAACGGTCCCTCAGAGACAGAGAAGGCTCAAAGTCTGCTCTGGGACCCCTCGCCACCTCTGTCAGCAGAGAAGCTACGCCCTCAAACCCAATGGGCAGTTGGCAAGTGTGGTGGATCGCAGAACCGGCGGTCAGAGATCAGTGTCTGAAATCCCGATCGTCTTCAGTTTACCTGCTGCTCTCAGAGGAGAGGCAAACAGGAAAAGAAAATGAACAGTAGAGATAAATGGCGGGCCGGCACAGTAGTAGGAGAGCTGTCTCCTACAGATTAATTGCCCATCTATAGGTAAGGACAGCACAAGCTTAGAAACTGGGGGCAGCATTGGGGAAAATCCTCAGGGGCAGGGTGGGGGGACTCCTTAGCGAGGGATCGGACTAGAGCCGGTTTTAAAGAGTGGGAGGGTTTGGTCTCCTGTTAGCTGTTCAAGGGCAGCAGCCAGGGGGTTCCGCTGTGTTCTCCGGCTAAAAAGGTCGCTGAACCTCAGCTTTGTGTCTGGGTGAACTTTCGGAAATGACCTCCCGAGACTTCTCCACACACTTAAAACTTAGAAAGGAGAAACAGGTTGTTGTTATAGATGCCCAAGGTAAAATCTGGCAGCCCGTTGGTTAAATATGGCACAGATGTGTTTTCTGTTTGATTATTTGGTTGGTTGGTTAGTTGGGTTTTTTTTTATCTTTCTCTATGTTTTAAGAATTTTTAAAATTATTGGTTAATATTTAAAACTAGAGGGCACATTAAAAGGAAAAAAGATTTATGACCTCTTTTGGAAAACACAGAAGACATGGCAATGACATTCTCACTTGGTGTCTCTCTGCGGGAGCTGCCAGGGCGCCCTCTGCCACCAGGCCACAACCCCACGTCAGCCCTGACCCCAGGCCACTGCTGCCCTGTTGACAGTGTCTGGCTACAATCCTTAGGGTGCCCTAGTCTGCAGACTCCGTGTTTCCCTAAAGGTAATATTCCATATTATTTTAGGTAGCATGGAGATGAATGTTTGTACTGATATCATCAATAAATATTTATTGAGAGCATTTGTTTTTCTGGATATAGAACAGAAAACAAAATCGTCAAACTCTGTATGATCATAAACATGAAGCTTATATTCCACAAAATACTTACTATGTTAAAAAAAAAATCATGGTTTTCTAGTATAAAGCTCCCTTTAAAAAACACACTCATCTAAAGAAAATCAGTCAATGAATGTAAGCACAGATCTTTAGGAACTATTATCAGTGGCGTGGGGACGTGGCAACAATAGAGTGGGAAGACAGAGGGATGCAAGTGGCTGACGTTAGGGAACAGTGCGACAGTCCTTCTCCTTCAGTGACCAGCTCCCTGGCTCCTATCCTCTGAAACTCACCACCACACAGCAGCCCCATGCAGTAATTTCCCCAGCAGAGAACCTGAGCAATTCGAATTCAGCTCCTTTCATTACAAAAACCTTCATGGAAATTCTACGAATGCCTTCTGCTAAGGTGTATCCGTGTTTTGCTTTTTGTGACAATTTATATCCCGTAGGGTTATCAGAACTCAGCCTCTAATGTGTGTGCAGAGCGCCCTCTGGTGGTCACCAGGAGACCCTTCAGTGGCAAGTGCAGTACCGAAACCAACTGTGGGTCCTGCCCTTGGAGACCTCTCAGGCCTTCCCTTTTTCCTCTACACGTGACAAACCAAATCTGCAGTACCACGGTTCTTGCTGACTTAGCAGAGGATGTGCACACAGGCTGCTGCCCCCTATTTAATAGCTCTGTGGCCGTGAATAACTCACAACCTCTCTGAGCCTTGGCTTCCTCCTCGGTAAAATAACGGTTCCTTTGCACCTGTTCGCGGATTAAATGGGGTAAGGCTGTGAAATGCTGGGTTAGGGTCCTTTGGAGGGAAAAGGTCCAGGAACAAGCTCATGGCACCTCCAGGGAAGCACATTGAAGTAGACCGTCCGTGTTTTTCTTGCAGGCTTCCTCGGCGGTGTGTTCCCAGCTCCTGGAGCCCAAACAGGAGGGTGACAGCCCTGGAGCGCCTGGCTCTGGGTTTTCCAGCCCTGAGCCCACATGGATGCGACCAGTGCCGGCCACGTCGGCCAACATTCCCTAGGCGCAGGGCTGTGGGCAACCGACGCAGCCTGGGCAGAGCACTGCGGAGCTTCCGTGGGTGACAGGGACTTCTGGGGGCTTATGGACCTTTGTCTCTTATTAGGTAGATGAAAGCCACACAGGGAATTACTTTTATGTATTTCAAATATATCTTTATAGATCATGTGTACTCTAAGCGTCCCAGAGTCTTTCCTCCCCCGTGGATCGAAGGATCCCCCAGAAAAGCACACCCACATCAGTTACAGCTAAGCCCATTGTCCTTCTTTTGTATCAGGAACCAAACTCACAACCTTGCACTTGCCAGGCAGGCGCTGGGCTACTGAGTTAAATCCCTAGCCCTAACCTCATTATTCTTAATGCTTCATTTTGTGCGGACTTAAATTATTTCTCAAAACACTCCGCTTTACAGTCTTTAGGACCAATAAAATCGATGTCTTACAGCTTCAATTTCTCATCAGTAAAACTGGCATAATGACACCTATGCCAAGTACCACCTGAGGCTGGAGTAAATAAAATAAGAGACAAATAAGTGTTTTCAAAACTCAAAAGTGCTATAAATTTTTAAAGGATTTATCATACGGCCATAGTTGAGTACCTGGGGACTGCTTCCCATAAAGCTAGACATATGAGTTAAAAAATAAACCAGTCATCTGAGACAGGCTGGCATTTAAATTCTGTAAAATGATACAGTTTAGTTCCTGGAGTCCTAAGTGAAGGAGATTGTTACCCTATTTCCCGCAAGGTGGGGACCTCGGATTCGAGTAGCACTATAGATGGCAGTGCATTTTGTGTTGTGCACTTCTGTGGCATATAAGGAATAATATTTTCATAAGAAACAAGTCTAAAAATATGTTAAATATTTTACCTTCCTTGACCAGGAACAGGAAGGGAGGCAGAGAGGGGTATATTATAGTCACCTTTATCACACCTGCTGTCATGCTGCAAACACAAACAGGCAGATTTGGAAAGTGAACAATTTCCCAGCATAATGTGAGAAGTGTAGTTATCACACTCAGGCTTCTAACCTGTAATTTCGGTGTTTTAAACAGATAATCTCTATGACATTCTTGAGCATAGGCATTTATGTAGTTCTAATTAGTTTTTTCACTCTATTTTGTTTTTCTATGAAAACATATTTATTAAATTAACTAGGGAACACCAATAATGATTTCAAATGACTTTATATTAAAAGTCTGGTACCAGCTACTTCTCAGAATTTAAACGTAGGATACATAAAGAACTAAAAAAAAAAATTAGACCCCAGAAATAAAAGTCCCAATCAAAACACGGGCAGCTGAGATGAAGGACACTTCTTAGACTAAGTACAAATGACCAATGAACAAATGAGAAATGTTCATCATCACTGGACATTAAAGAAATGCAAATTAAAACAACACTAAGAGCTGGGGATTTAGCTCAGTGGCATAAGCACTTGCTTGGCAAGCACAAGGTCATAAATTCAATCCCTGGTATCAAACAAACAAACAAAAAAAACTAAGATTCCATCTCACCCCAGAAAGAATGGCTACCATCAAGAAACCAAATAGTAATAAATGCTGGCAGGGCTGTGGGGGAAAGGAACCCTTACCATGTTGCCAGGAATAAACCAGTACAACCACTATGGAAATTAATATGTAGATACCTTGAAAAACTAAAATTAGAAACTCCATTCCACCCAGCTATGACCCTTCTGGGTATCTTCTCAAAACAGTTAAAGACATCATATTTACAGTGATACATGCATACCCAAGTTTATAGTAGCATAATTTATGATACACAGCTCTTGGAGGTGATAGTAGGTCTATTAATGGATAAATGAATAAATAATGAATACACGATGTAGAACTTCTTTGCCATAAAGAATGATACATTTGGACCATTTGTAGAAATATGGATTCACCTTGAGAAAAAGGTGCTAGGTGAAATATATCCAACACACAAGCTTAAATATCACACGGTTTCTCTTAGATGAAAAACCCAAAGTAGAACTAATTTAAAGAACAAGACAAGATAGACAATAGGAAATAAAGAGACAGAACTTTTGCTACTGAGAAGATCTAGAGATGAGAGCAGAGGGTGAGCAAAGGCAAGGGGAAGCAAAAAGAATTCAAATGGACTGTGGTAACGTAACTCTACAGGTCAGATTTTTTTCTTTAGAGAAAACTAACTTCACCAAATGTCCTTCTGCTGCACACGGAACCAACACTTCTTCCTCTCCTCAACCCCAGAGAAGTGACAGAATATGCAGGTGCCAACCCCACAGGACGCAGGAGAGGGAGAGGAGGTGAGCTGAGGAGGGCCGGGAGAGACAGAGCAGGCGTGGAGATGCCACTGCCTCTCCGCTCTTCCTCCCGTTCCTTACCAGGCAAGGCCCGTGTCCCCCGTGCACGGTGAGGTGGCGATTTGAGGCAAACGGACCCCTCCATCTCCTCCGAGCTGGCTTTAAATAAATCCTTTTTCCTTTTTACCAAAACCTGTGGCCTCCTTTGATCTGGTCACCAAGCAAATGAAGCCTGAGAGTATGAAGCTGTGGTTGGCGGTTTTATAACACTTGCCAACTCGTGTCCTGATAACGCTTTACTTTTCTTTTCGGTACTGGGGATTGAACTCATGACCTCGCACTTGCCAGGCAGGCACTTACGCCATTGAGCTAAATCCCCAGCCCTAATTTTTTAGGAAGGAAATTATTCAAAGTGTTGTAACAGGTTGCTTTAGAAAGGGTTAATTTGAAATTTGTCACTAACCTTCAAATGTAATTATCACCGTTTATATTTAAGAATTCTGTTACATAAGAAACTTAGATTATTATTTTGTTTATCTTCTTTTGGCCTAGGTACTACTATTATTATTTATTTTATTTTTATACCCTAGACTCCACAATACATTATTATTATTGTTCTAAACAGTGCAGTCTCCTATAAAGAGATTTAAATAAGTTATTCATTACTTAGGGAAAAAGGTATGTCCTGAGAAATGCATCATTAATTAATTCTGTCATTATGCAACCATAACAGAGTGTACTTATGCAAACTAAGGCGGCGATGACGTCTACAGGCAGTATAATCCTATGGGACCACTGCATACAACACTGTCTTATCGTCGACCAAAACACTAAATGGTACACAACTGTGATAAGAAAAAGTCTTTATATTTATTCAGGCATTACCTTTCCTGCTGCTTTTCCTGCCTTAATGCTGTATCAATATGATACCCTTCCTCAATTATGTATCTCTCTGATACCATTTTCATTTTTGTTTACGATTTCCTTAATCTTCTTGATTTTTCATCTCCAGCATTATAGTTTTAATCTTTAGATGTATAATTAGGTTTTTAATCTCCATTTAACAAATTCAGTTATCCATATGAGTCATTAAATATTAGAAATATAGTGAGAAGTTGGAATGTTCTCGTTCACAAATTGTATTCTCTATGTTAATTTTTAGTTAGTTGCATCTGCTATCATTTTCACTGTTTTGTTTTGATTGGCTTTATTCTATTTTGTTTTGCTTAGTTTTAGTCTCTTTAAGATATATTTTCATTCTTTTGCTTGATTGGTTTTATTCAGCTGGCTGCAAGGCAGGACGACAAAGACAGAGGCATCACGGGGAGGAACAGTCCATGGCGGAGCAGGCAAGAGGCAGCAGGCAGCGGCTTCCCTTGATCCTGAGCAGGCGCCCCACGTTTTGAATGGCGTCACCCACATCCAAGATGGGCGTCTCCACCCAGAACTGTGGTAAACCAACCAGTGCTACATACCCTAAGCCCAGCACCACAGGCCCATCACCCAGCCACCTCCCAAAAGCCCACCGATGAATACATGATGCTCAGAAGGAACAGTAGGGCCAAGCCATAACAGTACTTCAGAGTTTTGAAGTTCTGTCCATTTTCACAATTTTTTTTTTTATCAAGGAACTAGAGATGTTCTCCTTTATCTCTTCGTCACCTGAAGTAACCTCTGCAGCCACCTCTGGCTCCTGCAGCTCCTCGGTGCTGAGTTTGCCAGGATGCCCATCCAGCTCCTCCGTATCAGCAGCACTGATCTCAAACCTGTGGGCTGACCCCAACCCAAAATACAGTATCGTGCGCAACTGTCCCCTCTGCGTCTGCGTGCTTAGGGTCAGTCTCAAACCCGTCAGAGTCATAGCTTTTGGCTACAGATTCTTTCATGCTGACGTTTTTGTCCTATAAAAGACTTTGGTCTGGCCTTATTGCTAAGCTTGAGGCAAGACAGGACAGTGAAACGCATCTTCCAGAATTCTGTGCAGTTAATAGGGTGTCAGAAATTATCTCAAAACACCACTGGAAAATTGCGTTAGTGTGCAATATTTTGAAGTCTGCTAAAACATACTGGTCCAACTTTTAAAAACTTGGGGCACTGAGTGACGACAGTGCTGAAGCACTTCAGGCCAGGCACGGCTGTTCGATGACTTAAAAGAAGGGGACCAGCATCCACAGGGTTTTGAGACAAGTTTTTAAAAGCTGGACGTGAACACTTGCTTTTTCATATATCGTAACTTCCGGTGCACTGTTGCCCATTAACTGCTTCTCACCTCTCAAGTTAATAATTTTTTAACTCCGTTGGTTGGGAACGCTGTTGTGTTACCGCTTCGACTCTTTTCACAACATCAGCCTGTCTAGCATTTCTTTCCTATTAATGGTAGTGGAGACAGTTGTTCTAACATACTGCATGCCCCAGCAAGATCAGCAATGCAAATCCTACTCCCATACTTGCGGTTGTTTTCTGCTCAATGACGCTATGGAGTAATTCCCTCTTCTGCTCAGCACTATCACTACACATTTTCTTAGAACTCATGATAAAAAAGCAAAAAATATATAAAATGAGCACAGAAGCTAAGGCCACATGATTTACCCTTACTCTGGCTGGAAAGGGGAACAAGGTACGCGGCCATGGACATTCACAGGTTCTGTCTCGCACTTCAAGTACCAAACAATGAGTGTCAGAACAAAGTTTTCATGTCAAAATGTGTCAAGTACCAAATTTGATGAGTTTAAAAACAAGATATGACTATCCTTAGAAACAATTGTATCTATCCTCATCTTACTTTCAAGCTTTGTTTGACAGAATTAGAGAAGCACTAACCTCGTTTAGGGTTAATATTCTTCCCCTCTACTGAAGCAGTACTTTTCTCAGCATTCTGATTCATGACGAATTATTATGTTTTCTATTTTGGCCCTCTGTGTGCTTGGAAATACTGCTCCCTCTAATAGCTCCAAGCGGTTCTTTCTCCACCCATGTGTAGTTGCCCACATGCATGCTCTGATCCCTAGGCAATATAACTCCCAGAGCACCCTCTCCAGACCTCTGAGTTCTGTTACTGTGCAACTCTTCCCCATCCTGTACTTCGCATGCTATGCAAATTATATTTATCTTGGCCTCCTCAGACTTCCAGATCTGTCTCACCATTTGCTCATGCAAAGGTCATATGGCAGGAAGATTATGATGTCTGAAATGCAGAAAAAATTTCCATGGAACGGAGGAATCCTGGCATCAAATGTGCGAAACAAAAAGCCCTTACTGCTGGGGCATCTCTGAGGAGCAGAGGGGAGCTTAGTTTTCTGGAAGGGCCTTGGTATTTGAGTAGGACATAGCCTGAGATTTCCCTCTGCTTTCAAGATAAATATTTAAAGTCTTACTTTGACCTTTATTGGTGGATAATCCTTGGCCTGGCAAGTCAACGATGGCTGCCATCTGACTTCCTATCACAAAATTGGTCACATGTGTCGTACAATTCCTTCAACATGGCTTATTCTCACTCTCTGCTGATCCCTCAACACAGGGATAGGGATGCACCTCAAGGGCAGAGCAATTTCCTAGCATGTGCAAGGCCCTGGGTTCCATCCCAGCACTGAAAAATAAATCTTTCATTTTATTTTTAACCTCACTAGTGAAATACTGTGAGAAGTCGATTCTCTTTTCATTACAAGCCAATGCTTAAACTGCCTTTTCAGAGTTTGACTTAAAGGTATGAAAGAATTTCCAAGTGTGTCCTGATGCAGCTCAACTTTCCAGCCATTTGTAGTGCTCCATGACTGGAAAGGCCATGCCTGTCTGTCTTTGTCTAATTTCAGATATTACAAAAACAAGAAAATGAGTATAACTTCTTCTTTATTTGAGCCCAAAAAAGAGTGCTGTGTGTGTTTGAGTCTAGAGGCAAAGACTTTTCTGACAGTTTTCCTACCATTATTTCCTTGGGTGGAAAGGAGATTTATATTCATTAGGATGGAGAGACATTTCCAAGAAAATCCAGTTGTTTTTAGCTTTTTCTTCATGTCTCCAGTGTTATCTTAGGGCCCAGCAGATTGTCTGAAATAGGAAAGAAGCCACTGCACATGTATTAAATCACTTTATGCTTTATGCAGAAATTCTCACCAAAATGGTATGAATTCAGAGATTATGTGTATTGGCAATCTTTCAAGATTGTTATTATTGCATGATTTTGTCTTCAATTAACATTACAATTTTTCAGGGATTAATGCCACAAATAAAAGCATGCAACAATTGTTATCTCTTGGCAAAATATAGGAAAATTAAGGATCTTTGTCTGACTGCAAAGTCAGGAGCTGAGGAAGGCAGAGTACAGAGGACTGGGCTGACGTGACCACGGTGCAAAGAGTCAGAATGGGGGCAAGGAGGGGACTTCACTGCATGTGGTTTGTGAAAAACAAGTTTAGAAAGTTCGAAATGGGTTGGTATTGCCCTACAGACAAACCAACCCAAATACTAGGTATTACCTAATGAAATGGGTTGCAAACACATTTTGTGACCTGCCTAAAATCACCTTTAACACCAGCCATGGGATGAGAAACTCGAGTTTCTGACTTCTCTCTTATTCTTGCAGCACTGAACTGCCCCCCTTGAAGAGCTAAGCAGCTCCCAACATCAGCCTGGCCAAGCAAGTGCCAGTACCAGGAATATCTTGGTTTCAGCTCAAGATGCTGGTATTCTACATTTTAATATAGGCAAGGAAAAGCCACATGTTTTGTGTGTTCATAAAAATTAGACATGTCTCAGTGTCTTCCTTTGTTGGGACAAAGGGGCAAAATACCTGGCACCCACAGTTTAAGGAAGGAAAGGTTTATTTGAGCTCACATTTTGTAGGTTTAAGCCCATAGCCAGCTGATTCTAAGGCAGGGCAGCATGGCATAGGAGAATGGCAGAGAAGAACAGCTCATGGAGTGGCATCCAGGAAGTGTAAACTGAAAAGGAGGAACTGGGCAGGGAGGTAAACCCTTCCGGTCCATGGCCCTCGCAGTGACCCACCTTTTCCAACCAGACCCCACCTCCTAGGAGCAACTTAGCAAGGCCCTGTTACAGCTTATATCTAAGCTTCATGTCTTCTCAAAGCTTCATGTGCTCGTACATGGGTCTTTGGGGAGGTGTCTGGGTCATGGTTGTGTGATACTGGTTTATGTATGTGATAATTGGATTAGTCCACTGATTGGGTTAGCATCTTAATATGGATAGTGAAAAGCCCTACCCTATGTGTCAGTAGTACCAACCAGTAGGCTTCTATCCTGAATGAAATATAAAGGGACAGATGGAAGGCTGGCTTGCTGCTTCCTGCCTACCTTGTTGTAGACTGTTTCTCCTCTGCCATGCTACTCTGCCTTGGAGCCAGCCAACTATGGACTGAAACCTCTACAAATTGTTAGTGAAAATAAACCTTCCCTCCTTTAACTTGTAAGTGTCCGATATTTTGTTCCATCAACCAGTGTCATGGTTTACGTTGGTGGCCCCCAGGCCTCATGTATTTGCATTGTACATTTGTGATTGGTTCATTGTCTAGTGCTTGGATTGGTGGTATCAGTGCTACACCCTGGTAGGGGTGGAGCCTGGATGTGATGTAATGGCAGGAAGAAGGTGTGTCTCTCTCTCTTGCTGGTTCCTGCTTGCAGTTTGCAGCTGCCATGAACTGCGGCCCCGCCATGGCACCCTGCCTTGGAGCCAACTGAGTAAGGACGGAAATCTCCAAAACTGTAAGAAATAAACTGTTCCTTTCCCAACTTTAGGCATCAGGTATTTTGTCTCAGTGATGAGTAAAAAATAACTAAGACAGAATTTGGTACCAGGAGTGGGGTCATTGCTGTGACCATACCTGACCATGTTTTTCGAGAGGCTTTGGAAATGGCTTGTGAGCAGAGTTTGGAAAGGTTCAGACTTGTCACCTGGATACACAAAGCTGGAGCAATTTAGGTTGTTCTGTAGAGGAGATTCTGGTCAGAGCTCAGGAGACCAGAAGGCTGATAGAAAGCCTGATCATAAAGACCAGGCTTGCGAAGTTTCTGCTGGGAAGGAGGACTGTATTGGTTTTTGGACTCCCTATGATGTGTGTTATGGCTTGGCAAAAAGTTTGTCTGCATTTTGCTCATGCCCAGAGACTTTGCCTGAGACTGAGATTAAGGGTAATGGACTGATTAATCTGGCAAAGGAAATTTCAAGGCAGTCAAACGTTGAGGCTGTGGCATGGCTATTGTTGGGGGCTTTTAGCCAGATCTATGTTGCAAATCAAGAACAAAGAGCCCAGCAGGATAATTTAAAACACTGTGAGTTTGGCCAGAAGGAAAACTCCAGTAAAGCTGTAGATTGTAAAGATAATGCCGAGACTTGGATTGCTGAGAAGGAACAGAGAGATAAGAAAGATGGCCACCGGGCATCCCAGGAAGCAGCAGGTCTTCACTCTTTGCAGCCTCCAAACTGCAAAGGTGAAAGAATTTTCTCAGATGAGAAAGCTTCAGAGCACCATGCTCCAGAATGGCACGGGAGGCCACATGAGGTTCCAGAACATTAAGTCTCCTGTGCGGGATACCATAGATCTTACAATTACTAGGGGATTTTATTGAACAAAATCACAAGGGCAGGTGGACCCAAGTCAGGGAAAAATGGGAAATTGCATGGTAGGTAAGAGGTGGGACCACACACTGATCAACCAGTAAGATCATAATTGATCAGATAAAATTGATTAAATGTGATTGAAAGTGGAAACCAGCAATAGGGTCCCATAGCAAGAGTAAGAAAAAGAAAAAGGTCTTTTCCTCTTGGGGTTCTGTTAGTGGCTCTTCCTGGTTTCCTTAAGGTGATCCATAGCTACTTAGAATAGTAATCCATGATACTTATCTATAGAGAGTTTGTGGGCATTTCTGCTTCATCTCTTGTCTTTTGTCTTTTGTCTTGACTTAATGTTTGCCCTGTGGGATATTGGACTTGCCTTGTTCCCAATGCTTTATATTCCCCCATTTGTAACTTTTGGAATGGTAGTGTTTATTTTGTGCCTTTGCATTTCAGAAATGTTTAACCTTGTTTCACTTGTACAGGAGGTTACAGTTAAGAGTTTGCCATAGATATTGGAGGAGACTTGGGGCTTGGACTTCTCAGCAACACTGAAAATGTTAGGACTTTGGCAACTTTTGGAGATAGACTAAATGTCTTTTATATAAAGATAATACATGAGTCTCTGGGGGCCAGGGGTGGAATGTCATGGTTTATGTCGGTGGCCCCCAGGCTTCATGTATTTGCATTGTGCATTTGTGATTGGTTCATTGTCTAGTGCTTGGATTGGTGGTATCAGTGCTACACCTTGGTAGGGGTGGAGCCTGGATGTGATGTAATGGCAGGAAGAAGGTGTGTCTCTCTCTTTTGCTGGTTCCCGCTTGCAGTTTGCAGCCGCCATGAACTGCGGCCCCGCCATGCCACCCTGCCTTGGAGCCAACTGAGTATGGACTGAAACCTCCAAAACTGTAAGAAATAAACCTTTCCTTTCCCAACTTTGGGCATCAGGTATTTTGTCTCAGGGATGAGTAAAAAGTAACTAAGACAACCAGGAAATTAACAAAGACAATCCACATAACCCAGTCACCTTCCAAAGCCCTATGATTGCATGAAGCTGTAGTGGTATATCAAGATATGAACCGTAATGTTACATCCCTGACCCTCAAAAGACTCATGTGCATCTCCTTATGCAAATGCATTTAGTCCATTTGTAAGAGTTGCCAGATTCCCAACATTTCAGCACTGCTGAAAAGTTCCAAGTCCAAAGTCTCCTCTGTAATTCAAGGTAAATTCTTAGCAGTAAGCTCCAACCTACCTATAACAATCAGAAGAAAGTTAAATACTACTAACATAGGAGAAGGAATTTCATTCCAAAAGGAAGAAATAAGGATATAAAAACTAATGGGATCATTGCAAGATCAAAATCCAGCAACGTAAACATCAAATCCTGTAGGTCTTCAAACCAACCCTACAAAGAACACTGAAGGATTTTCTAGAGATAAAGATGATCCTGGTTCCAGAAACAGTGGCAGGGGCAATCGCCAAACAGGGCAGGCAACTAAATGGAGGGGAAAAGTGAGGGACCAACAGCAGGAGGGTGGCACGACAGACATGAGCCAATACATGCTGGTCATAACCATTAACGTAGACGGGCTCACAGGATGCATAAGCACTTATTTCTAGTAATCCCTTACAGCAACTCATTTTCCCACCCCTTTCTTTACTTCTGCACACATGCACCCCCACGCACATGCATAAACACGTGCACACAGACAGTACATTTCAGAACTGCCTTACTTAAATATTCTCTGATCTCAGGCACAAGTTGAGGTGATGAATGACAGGTGACTGATGGACTTTCTGACATACTAGTTTACCCAGAGTCATAAAGATGATGATGTTGGTATTGAAGGTGAAAGAAAGGTGTAAAGGGTAAGGCATAAAGGGAACAAAAAGGCTTTGAAAACTGGGAAGGGTGTTACTGGGATAAGCGAAAGTCAGAGAGTGCTGTATTCTACAGTTATTCGCACAAAACTGGACAAACTAGTTGCCCAACATCCTTAATGAGCCCAGACCAATTCATAAATGTCTCATTTTCCATTCAACCTCTTTGAAGACAGTTCCTATCAAGCCAAAACGGCAGTGCTGCTGTGGACTCAGGCATTCTTGTTCTCTCCGAAGACTGTTGTTGTAGTTGTTGTTGTTGTTGTTGTTGTGATGATGATGATGATGATGATGATAATGATGGTTAAATAAAAAAGTGTATCCTTAGTTACCACACTTAAGGCACAATGTTCAAAGAGAATTAGAGAACCTATCATACGAGGCACACACTGTCTTACCTTTAAACACCTCACTGTAAATCAAAGCCATTTTACTAGGATACATGAATCTCCCTCAACTTCAGCATCTTCGAGGATAAGTGCAGTACCCCAAGCCTCTGTACTTGGAATGTAGAATTTGTAGATGCCTGGCTTTTACTGGTTCATATGAAGGGTCAGGATCACATCTAGATCTAGATTTAAAATTTTACACATTACTAGAATTATCTTTAGATATCAACCTAGAATTAATGTTAGATGTCAACAATTTGGATTGCAGGCCATGGAAAATGTTTGACATAAATATTTCCTTGGTGAACTTTAAATATAGGTAACAATCAGCTGTTTGACTTTATTAGACAGCAGTATTAAGAGGTAGGAAAATTGGGTAGGGAAA
Organism: Dolichotis patagonum; assembly: GCA_004027295.1. Taxonomy (NCBI): domain Eukaryota; kingdom Metazoa; phylum Chordata; class Mammalia; order Rodentia; family Caviidae; genus Dolichotis; species Dolichotis patagonum. The sequence continues at coordinate 115,416 of PVJX010001607.1, read as the reverse complement.
TAAAACTAAAAAGTTAGTACTTATTAAGTGGCAAATGCTTCCCTTTAAACTTTCCAATGACCACAAAAAGCAAGTAATATAAATCCTCTCCTTAACAAGCCCAGGACTAAGGTTTGGAGAGGTTAACTGACTTCTCCAAAAGTCATACAGCAGGTCAGTGGTGGGTCTAATTTTCTTTCCACTACTGCATGACGTGACCCAGCCATATCCTTCCCTGTGGTCAGGAAATGTGTGGCTCCACGTGCTTTTTTATCCTGAAATATTCAGAAATAAGAAATGCAGAGCCAATATATCTCAGTCGGGAGAACTTGAGACTGAAGAAATAAGAAATTACTTCGCCTTATACATTTCATATGAGTTTCATTTCGATTCTAACTTGTACTGGGTGGAGCTTGGCCAACGTTACTACAGAAGCCAGGCCTGATAGCCTTTTTGAGAAAAGGGGTGAATCCTAAGATGAAAAGTCAAGACACTCAGAAACCAAGGTCTTTTCCCCAAAATCACAAAAGCAGATTCCCGCTGGGTCAGGACAGCATTGTAGAAGCACTCCATCTTGATGCACAGCAAACTCATGTGTTACTTCACTGTTTATTAAGCAACAGCCCTGAGAGTTGGAGTGAATCTTACTGGAACCATCCCCTAAAGAGACAAAATCAACCCAAAATTATTCCACAGCTACAAACAAAATGCGAACTGGTTAAGAAGAAGCTTGACATCTCTCCTCTCCACGTACGAATTTCTGGGTTTTTAGCCCTGTTCAGCTCCGGGTCTGCTCTTTGACTAAGCCACATCATTCCAGGCTCAGTCTGGGGATAAGCCACCACAGACCCCTCCTTCTCTCTATGTCTTCAGGAGGACGGTAAGAGTCAGGCAGGAGCTCCTCGCTTCCTGGTACAGTCTTCACATATATGTGGGCTTCTTGGGCGCCTGCTGTAGTCTTCATATGTGTAGGTGACCTCCTAGGATTCTTGAGAAACAAACAGATATTTTGAAAATACACCTAGACCTCTGCTGCTGTCCAAATTGGAGTAATACAACCATATTTACTGTCCCACCCCACACAACCAAAAATCAGGAAAAAATTGAAGCAATAGTTTTAAAGACATCATATCAGATGAGGAAGGACTGTGATATTTGAGAGAGAGAAAACAACATGATGAGAGATTTGCTATTGCTGCTTTGACTGCCTTTAGGACATTTTTCTTGTTATTCAGCTCTTCTGCTTATTAACATAGAATCTCTTTTTCCATCCTTTAATATTTAATCTACTTGAATTTTTATATTTAAAGAGGATTTTGTAGACATCATATATTTGGATCTAGCTTTTATAACCAATCTGAATATCTCTGCCTTTCATGGGTGTATTTAGATAATTTATATTTAATGTGATCACCAATATAGTTGTTTACATCTACTGTTATAGTTCAAATCCAAAGTGGCCCCAAATGGCTTATTGTGTTAAAGGCTTGATTGCTATCTAATGAGGTTAGGAAAAGTGACTGGATTATAAGGGCTCTAACTCTATGGAGTGTATCAATCCATTGATAAGTTCATTAGCTTCATGAACTCTTAGGAGGTAGGGACTAGGTAGAGGAAATAGACCACTGGGGATGTGCCTTTGAAGAATATATCTTGGATCAGGGATATAGCTCAGCAGCATAGCACCTGCCTGTCAGGCATGAGGTCGTGAGTTCAATCCTCACTACAAAAAAAAAAATAAAAAGAATATATCTTGTCCCCAACTCCTTTCTCTCTGATTCTTTTCTTTCTGCCTTCTCTGTTTCCCAGGTACTATCAGATGAAAGCATTTCTACACTGCACCTTCTTCCTATGATGTCTTGCCTTATTTTAGTTCCACAGAGATAAAACCAGCTTACCACGAATTGAAACCTCTGAAACTATGATCCAAAATAAACCTTTCTTCCTTTAAATTGTTATTCTTGAATATTTTGCCATAACAATGCAAAGCTGATTAATATACTACTATCTTCCCATTTTTTTTCTATTTGCTCTGTTCATTGTCTCCTCTAAAATCATTTTCTGCCTCATTCCATATAGATCTTTAGAAGAAACTTACTAAATTTCATAAAAAATATATTAGGATTTATATTGGAATTACACTTATTATGTAGATAATAAATGCAGTGTTTGACATCTTTATGCTCTTCAGTCTTCCTGTATTATCTGTAGAGTATTTGGCTTTTCCATGTAAATGAGCATATCTTCTACAAATGATGACAACTGTGCTTCTTCCTTTTTAGATTTTCTTTTTCTCTTTTTCTGTTTCTTAGCCTACTTTATTGACAAGAATGTAAGTGACAATACTGAATAGAAGTGATGGATAGCTTTGATTTATTTCTGATCTTAATGAGAATGCTTTCAATATTTTATCTTTAGGGGCGACATTTGCTGTGCTTTTTTTCTGTAAAGATGACAACTTTCAAGTTAAAAAGTCCTTATTCTATTGCCTGGCAAGTGTGAGGTCATGAGTTTGATCCCCATTACCAAAAAAAAGTCCTTACTCTAAAAAAGTTCCCCCTCTACTTTGCTAAAAGTTCGTATCACAGGTGATTCCTTTGGAACTCTCTTCAACCCTAGAGATGGTCACACAGTTTTCCCTTTGAATTTGTCTGTGAAATAAGTTACATTAAGTTGATATTCTAATACTATATAAACCTTGTCCTCTTGTCTGGCCAATAAAACTACCCTGGGAACCACCTTGGTGCTTGTGCTTCTTCTGGCCCCATTCCTTCCACATGCACTCGCATCACATCCCTGTATATGAAGATCCTTAAAACCCTCAGCACCACTAAGGCATGAGTCACAAATAGACATTATAACTGAAAGTCCTTACCTCAGATATCTTGGGATTGTCATAGATTTCCGCAATTTCACATGGTCTCTCACTTTCCTAGAAATTTTTTTAAAAGATGAAATGTTACAGTATTTGACCATAAGAATGATAAAAAATTAGTGATTCTTTATACTTTATACTATTTTTATACTATTGTACTTTATACTATTGTGTTATGTTTGATATTGTATTTGAAACTATGCTCAACTATAGCAGAGTAAGAGATATGGTGTTAGATACTGTTGATGTCCAGTTGACTTAATGTAAAGTACTGTGTTGCCTATGTTGTCCTGTTCTGATCTGCTCTGTACTGCCCCCTTTTGTTTTATTCTCTTTCAAATAAAAAAAAATAAAAAAATAAAAAAAAAAGAAACTTCATTATGAATTACTCAAAAGTAATTCAGAGTTGACTCTATGAAGAAGTGGATGGCAGTAAAGATAAAACAAGATGAGCTGATAGCTGGAGTCACTGAACTATTCCTTTCTACTTAATGTTTGTATAAAATTATAGTAATACTCTTTATCCAAAATTTTGCTTCCTCTAGCTTTAGTTAACCAGTGAGCAACTGAGGTCTGAAAATGTTAATAGAAATTCCAGAAATAAACAATTCATAAAAGTTTAAATTGTCATTCTGATTCTGAATAGCATGACAGAATCTTGACCCATTCTGCCCAGGAAGTGAATAATCCCTTTGTTTAGTGTATCCATTCTCTATATGCTACCTGCCCTATGGCAGTCAAGAAGTCACAAACCATATTGACAAAAATTTTATTATAATATAGTGCTATAAGTTTTCTATTGGTGCTCCCTAATTTACAAATTGTTTTTTATTGTGGGCATATATATATATATATATATATATATATATATATACACACACATATGGTTTAGTACTCCACATTGTCAAGAATCCATTGGTATTGGAACGTAAACTCTGTGAATACCTGGGGACTACTTGCATCATTAAAAAATTAACATCAGTGCCACAACTCTTTCATCCAGAAATTTTTATTAGATTGGTTTCAGTGGTTGATGTATTCATAGCTTCCTAGATTATGTTAAAATGCACTGAAGACTAAGAAACATTGCTTATGTAGCCCCATCACTCACAATACTTCCTAATGTGTTATAGCTTGCCCAAGCATCTTTACATGATGTTATTGTTACAGTTTATATCCAAATGTCCCACCAAAACTTCCTGTGCTCATAGGTGTGGCTTTTGGGAGGTAGCTGGATCATGCATGGCACTGGATTACGAGTGCAATAAGTTAGTTCACTGATTGGTTTAACATAGCTCTGAGTATGAGTAATGTGCAGGCCCACCATGGGTATGGGTGGCACCAACCAAGAGATTTTTGGCCTAAATGACATAAAAAGGAAAAGGAACTTTCACTGCTTGCTGCTTCCTGCCTGCCATGCCGTGGACTCTTTCTTCTCTGCCATGGATCCTGCCTTACAGCCAACTGACTATGGACTCAAACTTCCACAAACTGAGCTACAATACGCCTTCTTTCCTTTAACTTATGGATGGTGGGTATTTTGCCCCAGCAACAAGTAACTAAAACAAATTTTGGTACCAAAGAATTGGAGTTGTTGCTGTAATACTACTTGGACATGTGTTTCAGAAACCTTTGGAACTGGCTTGAAGGAACAGTTTAGAAATGCTTGGAGATACTAGGTGGAGCAGCAACTCTAGAGTGCTGTAAGCTGAGTTTGGTGGGAATCGCAGAGTTTAAAAGACCAAAATGCTGACAGCAGTGTAACCAGTAAAGACTAGACTCAGAAGGCTTTAGTTAGGATCAAGGGCTGAATGGACAGTTTGACTCCAGGCTGTCTATGTTAAGCTCTGGCCAAAAATCTGTCTACATTTTGCTGCTGTCCAGAGACATTGTGCAAGACTAAGATTAAGGGCACTGAACTAATGAATCTGGCAGAACAAATTTCAAGGCAGTCTAATGATGAGGGGTGGTAGCATGGCTATGTTGAGATTTTTAGTCAGCTCTCCCTTGAGAATCAAGAACAAATAGCCCAGCAGAATGATTTTAAAAGTTTTGAGTTTGATCAGAAAGGAAACTCCACTAATGTGGCAGATGGCAAAGATGGCAAAGATGGATCAGAGGAGAGCTTGGTTGCTGAAATGATTGACACTGAAAAGCCAAGTACTGTAGTTTGGAACTGGACAATAGGAAAAAGATAGCCTAAGGGCATTCAAGAACTAGCAAGAATCCAGCCTTTGCAGCCTCAAGATTGCACAGGTGAAAGACTTTGCTTTGAGAAGACAGCCCAAAGGCACCATGTTCCAGAATGGCAACAGCCCAGGGACTTTGTTCTTTGCGACTGGGTTGATAGTGCTCGGCCATCCAGGTGCCCAACAAGTGCCCTTACAGCCAGCAGAAAAGGAAGTCTGGCCATTGCTCCAGTTGGCAGAAGACCTTGACAACATGCATGTGGTGCCGGGTTTAGGTGCACATAAAATGCAAGAGTTGTGGGGTAAGGAAGGCTTCCGCCCATTCCAGAAGAAGGTCTGGGAGTCCAGGCAGTGTGACCCTGAGAGAGAAGTGTATAAAGCTGTGTCGTGAACCTTAAGGTGCAGTGAAGATTCCCGAAGTTTGGAGAAGCTGGGAACATGGGTCTCCTGAGGAAAGTCATAAGGAGCGAGCAAGGTGGCCAAAGAGAGTAGTCATGAGGACTGTAACCACTGGTAGTACCATAGAGGCAGACTTTTAGAGTTCACATCTTGCCACAGATTGTCCTGGGTGCTGGACATGGAACTATGGGATTTAATGTTTGTCCTACTGGATTTTGCTCTTCCTTAGGTCCTTTTCCTTTCTATCCCCCTATTTGTACCTTTTGGAATGGGAGTATTTATCCTATGCCATAGTGTGAAGTTTTCTTTTTATTTTTATAGGGGCTCACAGCTAAGAGTTTACTTTAAATCTCAAAGGAAAGTTTGAGCTTATACTTTTCGCAGTGCTGAAACTGTTAGGATTTTGGCAACTCTTAGAAATGGCCTTAATGTATTTTGTATAAAGGGTTGCACATGAGTCTTTTGGAAGTAAGGGATGGAATGTTGTGGCTTATATTTAGATGTGCCCCTAAAGCCTCATAAGTGGGGCTTTGGGGCAGTGGTTGAATCATGGATGTGTGACACTGAATTATGGGTGTGTGATAACTGGATTAGTCCACTGATTGATTTAGCATAGCTCTGGGTATGGAGAATTAGAAGGCCCACCCTAGGTATAGGTGCCACCAACCAATAGGCTCATAACCTGAATGGCATGAAAAGGAAAAGGAAGGCTCACTGCTTGCTACTTCCTGCCTGCCACACCATAGAGTCTTTCTCCTCTGGCACCCACCCCATCTTGGAATCAGCCAACTACAGGCTGAAACATCCACAAACTGTGAGCTAAAATAAATCTTCTTTCCTTTACTTGTGAGTGCTGGGAATTTTATCCCAGCAATAAGAAAATAACTAAGAAAATTATTGTCCATTATTTCACATCATCCTTACATTTCTGACTGTCTCTTTAAACAAAGAAAGAGGTAGGTGTTTTCCCTGCAGAAGGGCGGTACTCAAGCCCAGAACGTTTTACATGGTGTGCCGGTGCTCTGCCACTGAGCTACAGCCTCAGCTTATGACAGAGTTTTCATGGTACCTGTTTTTGTTTACTTGTTTTTTTGTTTTTGTTTTCCTAAGACAAGATCTCACTATGTCAGTGAGTCTTGAACTCACAGCAATCCTCCTGCCTGGGCCTCCCACATGATGAAATTGCAGGTAAGTGCCACCATTCCTGGCTGATACCTATTTTTTAATTGAACTGAAAAAGCATACAAAAAGTTAAGTTACAAGTGCAGAATCATATAAATCACAAAATGATAGAGGATTAGAACCTAGGTTTTCTGTCTCCCTATTAATGTTCACCAGTATGCAAACAACCGTGAATATTTATAAGTAGAAAGTGGAAATTAGAACCCAAAACCTATTTAACGCAGTTCAGTCACAACCATGCAACTTGGTTGGCTGTAGATCTGCATTGTCCTTAAATTCTGAGCATGGTCCCCAGAGCAATCTAGCATTGAATGGACCTCCTCTTGTAAATTTTGCATATTCAGGCCACATAGGGAAAAGACATGGTCTAGCCATATCCCTACCACACACACAGTACTTACCACTCATCTTTTCTAACATGACCTCTATGCTTCGTGACCCTTGTACTCTACAGAAATGTTTTCCATGGCAACAAACATCCTACTCCACTGCTATTGCCACCCCACATGCCATCCTTGTTGCCAAGGATGTCCTCATGTGACCTGAGAGTTGTATGCAAATCAGCTCTTTCTGGAGCAGAAGAGAATGGAGTCTAAAAAGGAACCTCTACAACCTTGTCCTCAGAAAATAGCACAGCCCTCCAACTCTGATCCTTTCAGCCCGAAAGCCAGTTCACTGAAATATTGAGTCCTACTACATAGCCAGACCCAAAAGAGCTGGACATCACCTCAGCAGACTCGCTGCTTCTTCTTCTTCGGTGAACCAAAGTAAAAAGTAAGGCCACCAGCAGAGCTGTGGCCACCAGGGATGGGATGCCTGCCGCTAATCCAACAGAGGGCCCGCAGTCCTGGCACAGAGAGAAAAACAGACCAGAGAAGTTCAGGTTCTTCAATACTTAAGGAAATTTTCAATGGATTAAAAGTAGAAAAAAATCCGCATAGACTATACATGTCATGTGCCAAATCAAAAGAAATGAAGTACTATGAAAAAACAAACATTTTCCCACAATATGTGTGTATATATGTATATACTGGGGATCAAACTCATGACTTCATGCTTGCCAGGCCGGTGCTTATACCACTGAGCTCTATGCCCAGCCCCCACCCCCACAAAAAAAAAAAAAACATTTTTAAGTATGTGACAAATGTTGCTGTCCTAGGACTTAGTTCACACAGTAAATTTCTGTCTGTCACTAGCATTGGATGGACCCCCTCTTGTAAACACTGGAGGGTCTTCACACCGACCCCTTCCTGGCCATTTATTTAGGTTGCTAAAATGCTTAGTTATCCGGGTTGGGCTCAAACTTGCCATCTTCCTGCCTCCCAGGGCAGGGGTTACGGGTGTGCTCCCAACTCTTTAAACCAATTGGAAAGAATGACAGTCTGGTAGGAAAATGGACCGCTCATCTGAAGAAGCATTCCTAGGAACAGAAACACAAGTCTCTCCTCAACACAGGAAAAGGAAATTTATGCTGAGGTATAAATCAGCACAACGATTAGATGCCATGTTTATCTACCAGTCCAGAAAAAGAGTAAAAGCTTTATTATATACCACACCCTTTTGGTATGATTTTTAAAAGTTATTTACACTAAGTGTATTAATCAGTTTTCACATACCCACTTTGCTTTGATTTGGGTAGAAATAATCATGCTCGTAGGCACATAAATTTTCAGATTTACAGATTTTCTAGAAATGTGGATGACAATCTGCAGAATCCCTAAAGATGTACAACACTTATGTAATTCTGGGTTCTCCTTCCTCTGGGGGCATGATTTTAGGCCATTATATACAGGAGGATGGCCTTTCACATGAATGCATCCACGAAACCAGCACTCATAAACACACCGAGCAGCGCCTGGACCTCAGACGCTCCCTTCAGCTCCCTGTGTAATTACCATCTCGAAATCTCACACTGTAAGTGAGTTTTGTCTGTTCTTCACTGTCACAGATACAAATAGAATGTTGGCATTTTGTGTGCCTGGCTTCTTTACTCAGTCCTTTGTGAAATTCACCTGTGGTTTCTGTGTTTCCCCCTTGGTTTTGAGCCTAGGTGGTCAGAAGAATAACTGTTTAGCCAAGTTCTGGGTTCTGGGATTCACATATCAAATTTTAATCCTCAAAACAAATGTGTGAGATGGATAGGCCATTATTTTTCCCTGACTTATAAAAGATGCAGCCAAGAGTTGGTAATTTAAATGGTACTTACTGCTTCCTTCCCACGTGTAACAACTGGAGAGGAGGTCTGTGAAAAAATACATATCGCATTACACAAGACAGTCTATCAAAGGTTCAGCTATAATCCTAAAGTTCATGCCTTGGGTCAACTATTAACAACAACTACCAAGCAGAAAAGTGTTTGGTTGCTTCCCAGGTAAGAACTGAAATGCAATTGGGCTATTAGTAAAAAGAATTCAAAAATTCAGGTCTTTATTATTCACCTTGTGAATTTGCCACAACATACTTTACATCCCAAAGTGTTTTCCTCCTGTTCCTAGTTCTCCAGAACACTTTGGCTATGAGAGAGACACATACAAATATTAAAATAAGCCTGTTTAAGAAAGCCTTGTTTGTTTTCAAGTACATAATGAAGCAGATGTGGCAGTTGTAAATTAGCCATGCTCCTGGGAATAAGACCACATTGAATGAATACATTATGCGTTTCTGGTGCACATCACTCAAGGATAGGCAGTGAATTTCATCCATTTCTGGGATATTTAAGGCAAACCTTGCCTTCATCAGTAACTCTAAGGGAACAGAGTTCTATAGGAGCAACTAAATATGTAAACTATGCTCTGCAGTGGCAAGTAGGGTTAAGAGTACAGATCCCGGTACTGGTGAGGTAACTCAGTAGTGAAGCACTTGTTAGAGTGTGCGTGGTCCTGGGTTTTACCCCTAGCGCTAGGGAAGGAAAAACACAGATGCTGGACTTGCATTACTTGCAATTATATGATCATTTTTCTACTCAGAAGCTGATGAACCTCATTTCTTCACTTACACAGAAACAATAGTAGCTTCCCTCTAAGGTTGTTGTAGCAGTCAAATGGGTGCCAAAAGTATGGATTTTTTGTTATTCCTTAAAACTTTTCAAAGCTCTGGTTAGACTTATTTATTTAATCCTCTCAGCAACCTCAAGTCCTGGGGCCTTTTAATAATTATTCTATTTTAACAACACAAAAACAACAAAACAAAACAGACCTCAAGGAAGTAATGTCACTTGTGCAAGATTTCACAGACAACTGTAAACCTAACCTGAGCTTGCATGTTTGGATACTGTGCCTGAAGAGAGGGATCTGACAACCAGGTGTTACGGTTTGTGTCTGCATGTCCCTCCAAAGCTTCACACAGTCATAGATGGGGCTTTTTCAGAGGCGAGTGGATCTAGAATGTATGACACTGGGATTAAGGGTGGGCAGTTGCTAAATCACTCCACTAATTGGTTTGGCACCACCCTGATCAGGGTAGCCTGGCTACAATATAAAAGGGGCAGAAGGGTACTGTTAGGGCCCTTCTCACGTTGCTATTCTACCTTCTGCCTCAGCGAACTGTTCTTCTCTATGACATCATCCAGCCTTGGAGCCAGCTGATGATGGACTGAAGCCTCTGCAAGTTGTGAGACAAATCAACCTTTTCCTCTTTCACTTTGTTTTTTTTTTCTACATGAAAATCACTTTATTATTTATTTTTTTGAGACAGGGTCTTGCCGTGTAGTCCACACTGGCCTCAAACTCACAGCAGTCCTCCTGCCTCAACCCTGCATCCATCTGTGTGTTTTATTTTTAAGGGTGGCAGGAAGAGTCAACCTTCATTTAAGGTAAAATATTCTATTTTCAGTCACAGAAATTTACTTGGGATGGTTTTGGCAAAAAAGAAAACAGACAAAACTACATGGGGTGGGGGATAACTCATAGGATGCAAAGGTACCTTGTGGCGCTCCAGAACAGGTGGGAAGCTGGCTTCCCAGGTAGGACCAGAGGTAGGAATGGGCAGCTGGTCAGCACGAAACCACCCTTCTCCCACCAGCTCTCCTAAAAGCATAGCTTCCTGTCTGTGCCCTTCTTTGCATGTTGGCTTTCTCTCTATACATAGTTTTATAACTTTTTCTGTTCTCGTGAGTACTTACTAATTATACCAGCTAATGTTTATGGAGCACCTAATATGTACCAGGCTGTTCAAACTTTTCCCATATTGATTCATTTATTCTTCACAACAACCAATGAAGGAAAAGGAAATTAAAAGAATTAAGATGTGTTATGTACTTGTACCAACTCCAACTCCCCATGATGAATGTAATCACTATTTACTGCAAACACATACTAATAAAACTTTTTTGTCTTTTTGAGACAGGGTCTCGCTATATAGTTCTATCTGGCCTTGGGCTCACTATCTGGCCCAGGCTGGCCTCAAACTTGCAGTGATCCTCCTACCTCAGCCTCCCAAGTGCTGGGATTATGAGTGTACCACCACATCAGGCCTAATAAAATTTGCTAACGTTTTAAAAAACAGCCAGTGAAGCAGGGCTATGATCCCCATTTGATGGGGATGAGATGAGAAAACTGAGGCACAGAGACATTGTGCCTTGTCCAACAGACATTGTGACTTGTCCAAACTCCCTACAGGGTGCTACTCCCAGGCTTCCACCTCTCCCACGGGCCAGTCTGCTCCACTGCACTGCCCGGTGGAATGACCACCTTTGGTGGTTCTCTAGCAAGGCTGCCCAGGATGCAGGACATTCTGCACTAAAGCAAACTGTCTTGGGCAAGTAGGGTAGTTGGTCCTACACAGGTTCAAAATGGGGAAGGGACAGTTCTCAGAAAAATGAGCTGTTGGCCAAGATGATATTTCAGAAGGTGGTAGCTGGTACCATAAGGGCTTCCCTGCCACCCCACTCACCCCTGCTGCCCCAAACAATGGCTGGCTGTGTTATGTTGATGTAGTGGTGAATCCAGCATATGACCACGAAGCCTGTGTTTCCATGGATGCAGCCGTGGCATAAGCTCCAGCAAGTGAAGAAAAAACTTTGGGATGGAGAATACGTCTGCAGACACCAGGGAGAGGCTGAAGCAGGGAAAGAGGGCACCTCGGGAGGGTTCAGCAACCAGGGAAGGGCAGAGTCACGCTAGCTGGGACAGAAAGTGTGGGCAGCAGATTTCAGCAATAAGCCGTAAGGGTCTTGCTTCCTGCCACTCTCTGGACCTACGCACCTGTGTGAACTAGAAATGAGAACTAGCTTCAAAAGCCTTTGCTTATTTATTTATTCATTCATTATTTTTGGAAATCGAACTCAGGACTTCACACTTGCCCGGCAGGCGCTGTGCTGCTGAGTTATGTCCCTGACTCCTCAAGGTCTTCTTTGAATGACCATATAACTTACCAGAAAAATTTAGCATGGTCAGATAACTAAAAATCTGGGCCAGGAAAATGCTTCACTCAGTCATGGCACAGTACTGACCAAAAACAACCCTGGGTGTCAGTGTTAACTCTACACAATGTGAGAACAGAAGCCAAAAGTTCAATGTGAGTTGAAGCTGTATGCTCTCAACAGCAAATTCTGTTTTGATTTGTAATTAAATATCATAATAAAGAGCCTTAAAATGTCCATCCATGCTGACACGATTGTCCCTCTGCAAGAATACATACTAAGGGAATCACCCTAAATGCAGACAAGGGTTATCATAATGATGCTTATCACAAAATTATTCCTAATTATAATTATCAGTTAAGGAAATAATTCATTTAAATAAATAGCATATAGCTATTCAGTTGTGGTTACAAAGACTGAAAATATTTAAGATACATGGCCCTGAAGCAAGGCCAGCAGATTGCTGTAGCTGCTGGTTTCAAACAGGAGCCTAAAGAGAATTCTTTCTGTGGTCTGTTGGCCATTTCAGAAATCTGGAAATGGAATGGTCAATTCATCAGAAAGAAATAGCAGGTGAGTGTGGCAGACTTTCGGGGGCCTGCAGGGGAGAGACCCTGGCACGTCGGGACCTGCACCATGCAGTTGACTCAGGGTGCCTGGAGAACAAGGAGCTCCTCCCCTCTCTGGGGGGCGGCTGTGAGCCTGCCCGCGCACGGGCTGAGAATCAAACATCTCATGTCGTGCCCCCCCCTTAGCAAGTGGGAGCCAGTTAACTACACATCTTGTGAAAAGATTGGCTATGTTATTTAGTATGAGCTCCTCATATGCAAAGATAAGGACAACCATTTGGAAAAAAACAAGAGACAATATGACAGATAGTGAAGATCTCTGGTTGTCTAGCTTTGAAATTTATGCTTTCTTATGTCCCATTCTGTTCTGTTTTGTTGTGTTTAGTTTTACCCCCTTTAAAATAAAAAATATTTAAGATATAAAATTACATGTAAAATAAGAACACATAATACAAAGTCTAAAGTTACATAAAGTCAAATAGGCTGGAAGGGGTTACATTAATGTTTTCTGCTAGTGGGAATTTAGGGTTTTTTGTGTTTTTCTATTTTTTTCAAAAGGTACATTTATAATTTTTGTAACTGAAAGATTGCTTTCAGCACTCTTCAACAATTCATCCTTGCTTTTGTCAGACATCACTGTATAGTGGGTAAAAATACAGTGAATGTTTAAATTAAAAAACGTTATTACAATAAAAGATACATTGCCTTTATTCCTTCTCACAATACCCCAAATACTCCTCCCTGCTTCAAACATACTTACCCTGTAATTCTTGGCAATGGGTCTTCTACTGTAATAAGATTTTTTTAAAGTTAAACACTCACCATAATTTTTGATCACCTCTTATGCATCGTGTTTTTGGGACAAAGTTCTGGAATTCCTGTGTAAATTCTGCCTGGACCCTTGCTGCCCCACCAGACGGGTTCTGCTGTACTCACTGTGTTAGCCGGCAGCGTGAAGTTTAATGAAAAACCCTGCAAGAGAGAAGGAAGCATTAAAACTCCCCAGAATGGTTAAAGTAGGTCCTGACTCCTCCTCTAACCCCACCACCCTGGAGAATTCCACAAAATTGATCCCATAGTTCGGCTCTGCCAGCACCAGTCTCTGCTCTCAGTCTTGGCTCCAGAAGGAGGAGGAGGAAGAGGAGGAGGAGGAGGAGGAGGAGGAGGAGGAGGAGGAGGAGGAGGGGGAGGAGAAAAGCTCGAGGTCATCACAATCTTCTTTCTCAGAAACATCAGTCTTGCAGCTTCTCCTCCAGGTCTTCAGTTGGGGCTGGGTTAGGAAACCAACCAGTGAGGTCTGGACTGAGGGGCCCTAATCTGCAAGTGCAGTAGAGAAACATCACCAGAAGCTCAGCAAGGCACTGGAACTCATTTCCCTAGCCTAGAATTCACCCTATGGGGTGAATTTATTTATGCAGTATTTTCTGCTTGGTGTAGGAGGCAAGCACCACAAGAGACATGGTCTAACTCCTGAACCTTAATATCCTCTCAGGAAAGTTAGCCTGGAAAAGATCAGACTTCTGTTTGTTCCCCAATCCAAAGCTATGGAACTGAAATGGTCAGAGAGGCAGGGGAAAAGTAACTAGTTTCTACCCACCCCTCTTAGGACCCCATCTCCCACTCCGCTATGTATAGACTCAGTATTAAAGAGCATGGACTTGGATAGGCCTTCCAGGTGCCCACTATCTGGGCTAGACTGATCCAGACCAGTGGTGGCTCTTTATTGCCCCCTCTCCCCATCCCATCAACCCAGTTTGGGCTCCTTAGTGCTTCTTTCCAGGCTTCTCTTTCTTTACCAAGTCCCTTCCCTGCCTGGTGCAAACAACAGGTAGACAAAGGCTCTGGTGCAGCTGGTGGCACTTTCTGGTCCTAGTCCCCCTGGGTTGACACGGTCATATTTCCACTTTCTACGTTCTTAGCTCCTTGGATTAGTGGCACACCCCCCCCCAGCTAGGCACAGCCCCAGCCGACCTGCCAGCAGGCTCAGGGCAACCACAGACACTGCTAGGTTTAGTCTTCTGTCTCGCTGGGCAGGCTTGCTAAATTTTAACACCAAATGTTACCCAAATGTGAAAGACTAGAGAATCCTGCAGAAGCACATTTCCGATCTGATATGTCTCCAGTCATTTTACACCTCAAAGCCTCATTTGATGGGGGGAACTCAGACTCGGGGACTTAACAGAAATTACTTCAGGAACAACTGAGAATGTCACCCTGGAAACAAGCCAAAGGATCTTGGCTTATGTGACCTAGATCTAACCTGAAAGATGGTTACAGAGCAGCAGCCCCAATATGCACAAAACTAATGGAACTCTTATCTTGGCTAATTTACTGGGAAGTTGGAATTCGGTTGAGTTGAATGAAAAAATTTTCTATGAACCAAGAATTAAACCGTTACCTACAGAATTAAACCAGTACCTACGGTATACTTTTCCCAAAGATTATGTCCTTCATTTAAGATGGCCCTATCCAGCCTTATACTTCAACACTTCAATGGTAGTTTTGCCTGTTTCTCTGTCTCTTAGCAACAAAGCACCTTCACTCTACAAATACCCCTCAAGAAAGGAAATAAGTTGCTAAGTCCACACAACTAGTCAGCTGTCACTAGATCCAAGGTCTTCCAGGGACAGCCTCTTTCCACCACTCCACAGGGCTTCCAAACAACTCCTGTGCTTTCTGCAGATGGATTAGAGGCATGGTGCACCTCTTCTTCCAGAACAATGTCAGAGCAAGGGGAACACCAGGGTCTCTTAGGTTAGAGTCCTTTTGCTGCCCTTCACACTGACACCAATTGAGCCAAGTGCAGCATCAACCCCTGGTGGGAATGCAGCTGCCCAGAGCTTATCTCATCAACGAGTGCTGGACACTGATGTCAGCAGGCTCAAGACAAAGCTTTCTTTGGGTGGGCAGCAGGGAGGAGAAGCAGCAACAAGTGGCCCATTTCATGCACTGTTTATCAATATTTGGATGACGAAGATTTTGGCCAATTTCATAAAGACATTCCTATTTTATAGAAACACAGCACAGTGCTGTCATGGAGAGAAAAACATGATACAGAGCCCTTTAGAGACATGATTTGGTGGAGTAAGGCAACCCCGGGCATAGAGCCATCTGATCTGTGGTGAGTCCTAGCCTCTTGCATGTAAGTGTAGATAAATCACTTAGATTCTTAGTTCCGAATTTCCTCCCAGCAAATCTGTCCTCCCAGGCTGAGTGTTCCAAAGTGGGACACTAGAACTTGATTTGCCTGCCCCAGTCAGTTAACATGATGTCTGCAGCAGCTTCCAGACCTATCAAACACTGAGGTGTGTGCAGGTCACGTGTTGTCCTGTCCTTCAAGGACTGGTCAGCACAGAGCTAGGATGGAAAGCCACGGGGAAAGTTTTGTTGTAAGGAATTATAAGCATGAACTAGCAATATTCAAAGTACCAGACTTTGATGCTGTACACTTCCTGCTTACTGCTAATCAGACTGGTGTGTAACACCTACAGAGTGAATCTAAATGCACCTGGGGACAACAGTGGCTAAGTGTCTCTTACTATGTTTGCTGTTTGTGAGGTGAAGGAGGGAGAGACAGGACAATAAGCTGCTGTTATTGAGGCCATATAGCCGTGAGACACTGTTCTCATAACTCCCTATAGAAGGAAAATTATTATTCCTATGTCATAGTTATAGAGCAAGACAGGTTTCTATTAGGTCATCAGCTTGTCAGTGGTAGAGATCAGGTTAGAACCAGGAGGTGAATGTAGCTGGAATATCTACTCTGTACCTTTGTATACACAAAGTTAAAAATAAAATCTTTATACCAAAATTAAAAAACGAAACCAGCAAATATTAAATGGGAATTTAAAAAAATAATTACAATTTTTCACATGGAAAAGTGTTTAAAAACCAAGCCCCTTGACTTCATTGTACCAAGTAGAGTTTTATTTGATTCTATTAAGAGTCTTAAGATTTAAAGGCCTAGGAATTGGTTTTTATAGGCACAAAGTAAGGTTAGTACAAAAAAAGATTAGCCCTCACTTACCATTTCCACCAGCCTCCCAGGAACCCTCTCCAGTCACTGCCTTCTGCAAGCTCCTTTCATGCTGGTGGTGTTTTGCTTGTGTCTCCCATTGTAGCAGCACCACACTGGGAGAGCTGGAGAGGCAGGGCTGGAGGTGGCTCCAGAGAGCCCTGGCCAGGCCATTTATGGTCAGGGGAGTAGCCAAGTCCTCAGCCCATCCCTTGGGAAATACATGCTTCTCTTCCTTGGTCACTGTGTGTAACTTGGGTCCTTTATCCTCTCTGTGTTTGCTTTCTGTCCTTTTCACTTTTCAGGCGGCTTCTTCAATCTCAGCAAAGAAGCCACAGCTGTCCTAAGGGGTTGGTAGCCCCTGTACCTGGAAGATCCTCAGAAAAGTGGGTCGAAAGGGCGAAGGCTGACCATCAGTGCAGAGGCTGAATGACGTGGTCCACTCTGCTGGAGATGGGGCTATAGCTGACACAGTGAACTCAGAGTGAACTCAGAGTCAGTGAGAGGCCTGGTGGCAAGTTTTACCTTTCTGCTTTCTATCCTCACCTTTCAAGAGTCAGCTTGGCAGAACTGAGGAGGCTCTCAACACAGGCCGCCAGTGTAGCTTATTATTTCTGTCACAGGTTTGTCTCCTTAAGAGAGTAAGTGTTGCCAACAAAATAACAGAAGTATAGTTAGCAATTTGGTCATTTAAATGGAAAACAACATAACAGGAGCAAGGAGAGAGTGACTGAAGTGTCTGGGGAGGTCATTCCTTTAGATGACTCCAGGAGATGCCTTGGAAGCTGCCATGAAGGATGAAAAGGCAGGGAATGTGTGCGGGGCAGAGGGAGGAGGGTCCCAGGCAAGAGGGCACAGCAGACGCAAACCCCTACAAGTTCCTGGGGGGATGGAGGCTGGAGCCACTAGACCAACTGACAAAAGCCAGGCAGGGACCCGGGGCAAGTTAAAGACAGAGTGAAGCTGAGGTCTGATGTGGCTGGCTCACTGAGATTTTCACTCGTAGAGCAATGAGAAATCTTTCAAGGGCTCTAAACAATCTCATCCATGCTGCCAAAGTGCACCCAGCTTTTCTGTGGAATGTGACTTGCAGGGAACAAGAGCAAAGGCAGTAATTTGGTTTGACTGGGGCTATGCATTATTGTAAAGTTAAAGCAGAGAGACTTGATAATGGAAAAATATATGGAGTAGAAAAAGGGAAACATGGTGAGGAAAAGAACAGAATAAAGATAACGCTGGACTTGGTGCCTGACCAACAGAGATGGAGATGACATTTAGGGAGGTGACACTAGGAAAATACATTTGGGTATGGGGACACAGGGCTCTGTATTTGCAGCCTTAAAGCTGACCAGACTGTGGACTATCCAGACGAATGTGCCCTGTGTTAATTGGATAGAGGGGATCTGGACCCAAGAATGGATTTAAAGCCTCAAGTATCCATGGCAGGTGGACAGAGCAGAGGCCAGGACAGAGACCAGGGACTCATGGACATCAAGGGCCTGGTAGAGGAGGTAGAGCCAGCAAGGAAGGCTGAGAGAGACACAAAAATCAGAAAAGTTTGGGGTCACAAAGAAGAACTATTTCCAGAGGGGGCATTTAAATGGATTCATTGCTACTGAGAGATAGCCTAGGAACAGGTCAGAGCAGCTTTCTGATTGCCAGATGGGGGCTGCTGGTGACCTCAGCAAGGGCAGCAGCTGCAGCAGGGAGGGGACTGGGTGGCCTGTATTCAGGTGGGTTTTCATCCTGACTGCACACTTGAAGCATCCGGGGATTCTAAAGACGGACGCCTGAATGTTCCACCAGACTGACTGAAACGATCCGAGTGGTCAGGGGCGTCTCCAAGTGAAACTAATGAACAGCCACTGTCCTAATCAGTCACCTGAAACATGACAGGCACTTGGGGACGGGAACCCCCTTGACCTTGACTGCGTGGGGTGGGGGGGGAGCCACCAGTTCCCAAGACCATCGCGACTGCCTAAGGTGAGTCTTTTAGTTCCTGGAAGTCAAAGATAACACAGAGAGACATTACTGAGAGCCACACTTGCCCTACTGGCAGTTTCAGAGTCTTAGCTTTAGTCTCTTAATGTATAAGGGGTGAATGTTACAGTTTTCAATGGCTTGACTATATAAACTAGAACAACTGGTACCAGCTATGCTTCTAACTTTGTTAAGCAGACGTGGAATCGTGCAAATGAGAGAATGTACCGCTGTTCACGACCCAGAAGCTTCTGGCTGGGTTCTGATGTGAGAGGCCAGTGAGACCCTTTTCATCTCTGTCTTCTGTGCATCCACTGTTCCCCAACTCTTTCTTCAGTGGACACCTGGTCTTTCTGAAAGATTTGCCAGCACTTTCAGTCAAGTATGATGGTGGCCCAGCCTAAGTGTCTGCATCAGGCATGGTCCATAGGTCACAAGCATCAAAACCAGTCTCTGCTTAATGTAAGAGAAAGAGGAATTGGCTAGGTGTAGTAGAGCTTACAGAGCAAAGAGTAGGCTGTGGAATCCGGCCCAGAGAAGACAGAGCAAGGTTGCTCCTGAGGCTTCGGCAACAGACTCCTGGATAGTCCCCTTGGGTGGCTTTCCCAAGAAAGAGAGCTCAAAATATCTGCCCCCGCTCGCACACATGCACCACCACCATTTTCAAAACTTGTATTCCATTTAGAGAGTCTAACTGGCCTGACTTGTACCACGTGCCCATGGAGGGTATGTCCTGAGCTGATGCCCTGGTGCAGGTCCCTCTGATCCTGAAAGGTTGTTCTACAGAAGGAACCCGGAGGTGTCACCCAAAGAAAAGGGAATGGGTGAGGTGAATGAGCTCCCTGTTCTGGACTTACAAGGGGGCGATGTCTGGTAAACCCATGGTAAACTGACAACACTGTAAACCAACAATGCTAACCCTAACCCTAACCCAGCCTGCACACCGTCCTGCGGAGGGCAGCTTGTTTTCCTGGTGATCCTGCGGTTGACTGGGAGCTGCAGTTGGCAGCTGCTATCCAGCTTCGTGAGGCCACTTCCCACATCTCACTAGCCTGCACAAATTCAAAGTACAGTTTCTACTGACTGCATATCACTCCTACATCACTGTAAAAACCCTTAGGTTAAACCACTGTAACTTAGGACCCATCTGTACTAGGCCTGAAGATCCTCTTTTTAGAATAATAGAAGAAAGCTCTTTAGTGGGTGAGAAGTTGGGAAAGTCAACTCTGATATTTTTTATATCTTTCCACCATTTAATTTTGTACAAGCCCACTCACTCTGAAGAGTTCCCAGCCACCAACTTGGTCAGTTTAAAAAGCTGGTCCCTTCTCAAGGCTGAGTGGCTGTCTCGGTCTGTGTGGCTGCTATCACCACAGCTCCATGAATAATGGTGGTTTTTAAACACAATTCTGAAGCCTGGAAGTCCAAGATCAAGATCACAACAGACTTGGTGTCTGGCTGGGTCTGCTTCCCAGTTCTCTTAGTCTTCTTGATTGTCCTCACGTGGCGGAAAAGACAACAGAAGAGATCTCTGGAATCTCTTATTTCTCATGAGCTAGTTCCCCTCAAAGCCCTTCCTCCTAGCACCATCACAGATTTCAGTATATGAATTTGGGGAGACATAACCTACCTATTGCAATGGCTTATTCTAATTTCTATAAGTGTTTATATAAAATGTCATAAATAAAGTAGTGGAGAAATAAAATGATAAACAAAAGGACCCTGACCACTCTGAATGTCAGGGATGAGTCATTAATGTTGTCTAAACATATTTCCGGTTCACTTTGTTCTTGTATGAAGTGAACAGCAACTATATAACTTGTGTTGGCTAGAAAAGATGAGTTCGAATAATACGACACTTCCAGAAATCTTGTTTTTTCCTCTGGTCCTATGGATTGAATTCAGGGACTTCACACTGAGCTACATTCCCCAGCCACCACCGCTGCCCCCACCCCTACCACACTTTTGGAGATAGGTCTCACTATACTGTTATGTTGCCCAGGTTGGGCTTACACGATCCTCCTGCCTCAGCCTCTCCGAGTGCTGGGATTACCAGTGTACGCCACCACGTGCAACTACTTCCAGCAAACTTAACAATCAGTGTGATTTGAAACAGTATTTCCCTGTGCCATACTCCAGATGGTCTTGCTCTATCAGCCTGGTTCTGACAGAGGATGACAGGGTAAAGAGCTTCCAGACAATCAGAAATGATCATGTGGAATGGACAAGATGTAAAGGTCTCATATGTGAAGCCCATGAGATCTGGGGGTAGTCGGTTGCTGCAGCATGGGCTGCCTTACACTGATTGATACACTAGCGTGCCATTCATACCCTCACAGCCTGGGGCTCATGTGCACTGCTGAGGTTCTGCATTTAACAGGGAGAGAGAGAGAGAGAGAGAGAGAGAGAGAGAGAGAGAGAGAGAGGCCTCGATTTGTTCTATGATTTTGGAAAAGATGGCCATGTTTGTTGATGCAGTTTGCAAACAAAAACAAAATTTTGCCAAACATTGTGAACCAAATTGTTTGCAAACAAAAGTATTTCATGAACTGAGGTACCACTGTGTATAATCTACCTATTTGTGTATTTCTATCCATCTATGTACATACCTGTATATATGGTGACCGAAGAAGTAGAAAATTCATAAAACTTCTGTGTAGCCCAAATCAGATGAAGGTTTTACGAGTTTTGCATTGAGACCAATCTGATTGTAAAGACATGGTCCTATATTCTCCTTCCCTGGTATAAGCCACAAAACTCCAAACACACCCCAAAGCTCCCTCATTCAATCAACCTAAAAAGGGTGGCCTTTGTTAGATGGAGTCCTGTCCTTGTGTTAGAAATGACCATGTATCATTCAGGAAACAAGTGATAAACCAAATTTACTACTTTCCAGAAGAGTTTGTCAAATTGAGTATTTACAAAGATCTGCCTTGGGAAAGTGCACTTCCTCATGTTTAGACCCAGATGGGGCCAGGGAGGGGGCCAGTGGCAGAAGGGGCCGCCAGAGCCCAGAGAGGGAAGAGCATCCCCTGGGGAGCCCTGGTCTCCAATCTGAGTCCCCTGTGGTCCGCAGGCACAGAGCCAGGCAGAGGAGGATAGATTGGAAGACCTGGGGAGCTACCATAGTGGCTCTTCACCTCACTGCTTCTTCACGATACTCAGGCTGCCATATTTGCATTATTAAGCTTTGATTCCGCCTGCCTTTGTGAAGCCAGCAAGGAACTGTTCTGCAACTGGGCACTTGGGTTCTCAGCAGAGAGCAGACGGCCGTAGAGAAGGCTCCCCTTTACTATTCCGCCATGCTGTTTTGTGCTTTTTGGAGAAAACTATCATGAGGAGGACCCGTTTTGTCTAGACTAGTAATGCAAACCCAAGACACATCAATAAATCCACATTCTTTAATGGAACTGTCCTTTCTACACAGACAGGTGTTAGCTCCTCTCCACGTTCTCTTTGACAGTGGCATTCCATGCAATGCAAAACTATACAAAATAAAAAATACTCATATAGTTATAGATAATACTTTAAAATTTTTTAAAGGAAACTTTTAGGTATTTAGGATTACTGCTGAAGTTCAGTCTACAAAAGAAACCTTAAAAACACCTGAAGGAGCCAAAGAAATATTTGTTCCCAAACTGAATACTAACAATATCAAGGAGTATCTGAGTTATCAAATGCACCAGAAAGATGATAAATTTCCATGTAAATTTGCTAGCTAACTATGTTTAACAAATTATTTAAACAGGTTTAGCAATTTCTGAATATCTGGCACTTTAGAGGAAAAACTTGAAAGAGAAACAGAGGGAATCTTTAGAGGAAAGTGTGAACCAATGTACAACCTCACATCCGGTTTGGAGAAATTCTACTGACTAATGCTAACTCCAGACCCTGACCTTGTCCTGGGATGCAGGTTCTAGCTTCTCCTAGGTCAGAAAAATCAGAATGAGACCAGACTGGACACCCAGACCCCAAGTACTTCATCAAGTCGTGTATTCTGAGATAATTTTCTAATCTGGAAGATCTGCGACATCCCCAAGGCCTGACACTCACTTAAAGGACAAAGCATCCACCTCTGGGGATGTTTGCAGACAGGTCACCGAGGCACTGGAAGAGCCAAGGCAGGGGCTTGGCCTTTTGCTCAGTGGACTTTCTCTCGTGAAGCCAGCTTGTGGTTCACGGCAGGACCTGTGGCATGTGCCGAACCCTGTATATTCTGGCTTCTAGATGAGAGGCCCGGCCAGCCCTAGATGAATCAGAGCTTGTCTTCTAGGAATACATCACTCACAGGACTAAATGAATGTTTTCATAAGGGACCCATTGTTGCAAACGGCATGTGGAGACAACTGTTGAAGCTGTGTGCTTTTGAAAATGATCACACTAAAGGGAAAAAAGACACCGTGTGCCACAAGGGTAACCAATATTGAAACAAACTATGTTTCTCCTTCCCTCCCATTTCTCTATGGAATTTGCTAATCTTACTTAGACTTCTACAGGTTAAATATATAGCATCTTCATCCCTTTGGGAAGAAACTTTAACAGCTACCTTATGTATCCTGATTTCTGTTTCAATTTTAACAAAATAAAACCTCCCAAAATACAAAGTTTAGAGAAATGGGATCCACCATAACAGGCAGGTGGGATCTGAGCCATAGGGTAATTTGTTCCATTTATCATGACAAAGTTTACCCTGGGCAGGGTCTGCCATCTCTTAAGATACGCCAATGAAACCTGAACCTCACTCCAGGGCTAGAAAGGCCAAAAGGGAACTCGGTGAGAAAAGAATAAAATGTAGGGTCAGGACCAGAGGCCTATGCCATAAAGCTACACCAGGGGTTAGTGTTTTCCACACAGCATTGATTAAGGCTTTGACAACTGACCCTTTACACACATACATACATACATATATACAGACATATATTATTAATAATACTTTGATTTTTTAAGGAAAAATATTCCTATGTATTCCTTGCATTTTTCTTTGTATTGTTCTAGTTTTTAGTCCCAGTAATCATTTTAATTGGACATAGTCTTCCGATGGTACATTCTGATCTTTAAAAAAAATAACCTTTCGCCATTTACATATATTTTGTTTAAAATGGTGACCTATCCCAAAGAAATTTTGATGCTTGGGATCCATCTTGGTTTTAACTGGAAATACTCCCACGTGCTGCCCTGTGTTCAATCCCAACAAAGCAGGACTTAATGGTTATGTAAACACTATTTTAAAATTATTCCAACATAAATACTCTTTAAAGCTAACATACCACAGCTTTTAGCTCATAATGCCCATAGATGCCTTAATGAAATGCCATTCAAAACTACCTCACTTTATATTATACCTTGAGGTACTAAAATTATGTAAACATCATCCTCTACACTTCTCAAGAACAAGTGCTAAGTGTTGTGAATTCTGATTCCAAGCTGGAGACTGAGTATTCCTTAATCTGAGCACAGTTACAAAGGTGCTCTTTAACCTGTTTGATTACAGGGAGGTCAGTCAGGGACGGACTTGTTCCGCAAGGTGATGAACCTTACATAACTTAGAATTAAAGTTTCAACAGTGTTCACCCCACAAGGGACCTCTTGGCACACCTCACAGACAGTTTGAAGGGGCCGTCAGGGAGGCGGGTCAGCACACAGGCCCCTCCGTGGGTGCAGGTTCTTCAGAGCCGCAGAGCCCAAGTGCAGTGGGATCTTCTCAGAGTCAGCAAGCCAAAGAACGTCAGGGTGCTTTCTTCTCAGCAAACTGAGTTTCTCACCATCAAACATCCCACTGGAATTCACATGGACGCCTTCGCTCCTTAATGTGATGAAGAGGTGGGAACCACAGAGGGGACACAGGGAGCCAGCGCTGTGGAGGAACGTGTTAGGGTCTTCCAACTTCACACCAATGTTTCTTGTGCTCAAAGATTCTCTGCGCGCTGCTTTCCATGACACCTTTCAGTCCTGATATCCATATTCCCAGGTTTCTTGGTTAATGCGGCCTGGCAGAGAGAAAGTAAGTTTCCAAACAAAGCTGTAAGAGATCAGCCACCCAGGCTTTCATCCTCACTGCCCGGGGTGGCAGAAGGCGGTCTAAGTCTCCAGGATACGGTCATGCTGCCTGGCACCGATGGAAGCTCGTTCACAATAAAGAAATGACCGATCCCAGGGCTGGCCTTGTGTCCCCCAAAAGCAAGGGACAGAAAATGGGTAGAAACAAGCATAGCTTGAATACTCAGGGACTTTAAACCTTAATTTTCTTTAGAAGCCCATGCTAACATTGCAGCTGGAGCCAAGAGAACATTTACTCTCTTTCTTGTTGGCCAAATATGGCCTGTCATCCAAATATGTACCTTGAAGACTGGATTTTGAGTTTCTGCTTGAGAAAAATAAAGTACACTGATTTTAGGGCTGATTCACAAGGTGCTGTTGTAAAAACATTCTCAGTTCCTGTGTGCCAAGGCCTTCGGCACTATTTCTTCATGTGCAGAGCGTCCTGGAACTTGGTGTTGGTGTACCGAGCGTGAAAGCCTTTCTTGTTGACAGTGTCATCCGTGTGGAACCGAATCATCAGGGAGTCCCCGGCAGAGTAGATTTCTTCCAATGGCTGGGGAAAGGACAAAGGAAAACCAAGGATCTTTTAGTCAGGTAGTTGTGACTGTAGCTTAAACGAGGATGGGACAGGACTGTACCTAAGGACATTGGATGGTCAATGGCCAGTACTGCCATGCAGTGTCCCTGACATCAGTGACTCTCAGGGGCATCTGAACAAGTTCGTTTTCTGCTCCAGAGAGCTCCCTGGGCCTTGAATTTCCAAAAACGATCCAAGCTTTATCACATGTACAGAATCTATCACTTACTAAGAGCATGGGTGGGCCAGGCACTGCAGGGAGCCCTCCAGATCTCCTCTCACGTGACCTTTACAAGAGCTTTGTAAGGCACGTGCTATCTCTATTTTGCAGTTGAGGAAATTAAGACTCAACTTTCCATAGGTTGGCAAGACTTGAGCTCAGACCTTTCTGACTGAACCATGTACCATGGATCATCCAATTTTCTGTGGTCTCACCATTGTCACAAGTCTCCCAGGAGACCTAAAGCACAGAATAGTTTCCAGATAAACGTCCTGTCCAAGGACAAAAAGTGGAAAGGAGTTACTGCACTTGTCAGAAAGATTGTGCCAGGTGGGCTGTGACCAGGAGCCGGTCCCAATCCTGCCGCCTGCCAGGCCCTGGCGGAGCTGAGCAGAGCTTCCCACTACACACTGCTCAGCCCCCAAGGGCTCCTCTCCACAGACCCCAAGGTTTGGAGGGCTTCACTCAAGCAGAGCATTGTGTAAGTCACACTTCATCAACATGTTCTGGTGCGTGAGGAAAGATGGATGGAAATTATTCAGATATAAATGTAGCCTATAAATATCAGGTCAAGACTCCAATTAGCACAAAGACTGCTGGGGGTTCAGAAATGACTCACTATAAGTCCAGCCAATAGCAAAGAAGCTTGAGTGATTAGTCCTGGAGCCCCGTATGGCTAGTGTCACAGAGCATGACCATGGAGTGACCAGAACGATGTACTGGCTGGTTCAAATACATCCACTGGACACTGACTGCATACAGGCCCACGAGTCAGATGCTAGGGAAGCAACGAACAAAACAGATCTGACCTGATCCTGGGTTGGTGGTGTAGGAAAGAGCTGAATGAGAAAAGTGATAATGACCTTGAGTACAAATATTGTATTTACAGTAAAAGAGTGAGATGCAATTTTCGTAAGCATCTGGTGTGACTTGGGGAAAGAATTTTAAATATACAGCCGACTTCGGTCCAAGGCCTTCACAGACTGCTCCCTGGCTACCCCTCAGCCTCCTCTCCAAGGACTCTCATTCCCACTCAGCTCTGCTACAGCCACTAAGTGGCAGGAGTAGCAGGGTTCGGATCACATGTGCCTTACACCACAGCCACTCCGAGTCCTTGGGTTTGCGCCCAGCCGTGACATCCCTGGGACTCACCCCAGAGCCACAGAAGCGGCCCAGCCTGGGTGCTGAGCTGTCACAGCCATCGTACGCCTCCATGTAGTCGTAGCCGCAGTCAGCTTCCTCCTCGACCTCAAAGGTCTGGAATATCAGCTCCACGCCATAGCCATCCTCTGCCACGATCACCCAGTCGCAGTGGGCCTGGGTCGGGTAGTTGTTGTCCCCAAACTGGGCATGGGAATAGAGCTCCTTAGTCTGTGTGTCAGCCTTCAGCCTGCCCCCGCATTCTGGAATAGAGAGAGAAGGGCAGAGTCCCCTCCGCACCAAGAGCCCATGTGCCCTCCCACCTGTCCCCCCAAGCTCCTCTGTGGGGCCTGGCCTGTCCCTGTGGGAGAGGCCAAGCAACCCCACTATCCAGTCAAAAGAGACAGCACAGGCCCCAGCTCCACGGCCACTGTTCCTGGTGGTCCAAACTGGCCCTTAGGAGACAGGTCCCATGTTCCCGTGATGGGCCACCTAAGACTTCTGGGAGTGCCTCAGTGTGCTGCCTTCTTCCCTCCCCCACTGAAGGAGAAACGAGGTCAGTGGTTGGTCTGCCTGTCTGGTCTCTAGGATGTCGCTGGATCCTGACCTCTTCAAAGCCTGGAAGAGCTGAAGCGGAAAGGTTCCCACTGATTACAGTAACACCTTTCTGCCAGCAGAGGGTGACAAAGCACCGCAGAACTGCCGGGGAGCGCCGATGCTTAAACCTGAGAGTACTTGCATTTGAGAGAATTGACTACAGGTTAACTATAGAGGCCCTGTGGGTGTCACAGGTGATGCCCCTCAGACTTTGGATTGGCTTCTACTTTTTGCTTGTTTGTTTTGTTATTTTTGTTTCTCTTTTTCTAGAACAGTACCTCAGATCAGCCTGGGTCTAGCCTTGTGTCTAGGCCACAGGAATCCACATAACTAAAATGGATAAATAGATTAGGGAAGACCAGAAATTCAAGAGGCAAATTCTGCCAAAGCTCACCCTCAATGGGCTGGAGTGTGTGATGATTCTTGCGCACCTTGTTCTTAACACTCCCAAGCCAGCGGAGCTGCACCCACTGGCCTGGCCCCATCCCTCTCCAAGTATCAGCTCTTGCTCCCGCACTGGCTCTGGCCTGGAACCTTTTCCGGCTCTGACCTGTCTTTGGGAAATTTCAAGTTCCTGAGACAGGACAGCAGTGGAAGGAGCACAGAGCAGGGCAGGATGCCTCCCTTCCATCTGTCCTGCCCTCCGGTCCACACACATGGCCCTTGTCATGTCTCTGCCTTCTCACTGGTTTCCAACATTGGAAGCACCAACAAGTCAGGGGGACGGAGGAGATGGAGGCTGGGTGCACAATCCGTAGCCCTCTGCAGAGCAGCTGGTGACCTCTGCATCTGCCCAGGTACCCTGCAACCAGCCTCCAGGAACCACCCTGTCCTCTTGCTCTCTGGGCCTGGGGTAATAGCACCCTTGTGGTTCCACATCCTTGATAGCTGTCCTGTCCCTGGAGGTGTCCCCACACCTGGCCCGCTCCTTTGCAAATAGTTAGTTCCTTTATTAAACTCCACAAATATTGCCCGAGTGTGCCCCCACTTCCTGCTGGGGCCCTAACCTACTTCAGGGGCCCACATTCCAATCTCCATCTGTAGGGATGAAAAGGTGACATCAGCATGTAGTCTAAACTTTTTAGGGGAAGCCAGAAGTCCTCGAGGAGCTCGGTAAGCTATGAAGGTTTCCAGCTAAGCAGGGGCCAGCTGACCCGCCTGGAGGTGCTGGGTGCCATTTGGATTGACCTGATTTGTTTTCTAGGTCTGAACTGGAAGGAAGGGGCTGTTAAACGAGCAGAGGGTCCTGTGATCACGGTCTCACAGTCAGCATCTCAGAAGCTGAGTGCATCTTGGGCACAGTGGCTCTGCTGCAATCCAGCTCCAGGACCAAAGAGCCAGCATTGCCACCACGGGCACCAGTCCTTGTGATAACCAGCACTGTAATGGCTAAAGACAGAGCCAGTTTCACTATTGGCCTCCTTCTGCATAGCACAGTAAATAAGGTATAAGCACAAACACTTTCCTCCAAACAACCCGATAGAGCTATGGACATTTTCAGTGGGAGAAAACACAATGGGGAACAGAAACACTTTTCATTTTCCAGAACTGCTCTTTAGGGGTAAAGCGGGCGCACTGCACAACTCAGCTCTCAGACAGCACAATACATCTTTAAAAGGAAGGAAAAGAAAGAAATGAAAATGGCCGCCTGCATTAAATGTTGTCAATTAAGGACATTTAAAACAGGTCTTTTCTGCCTGTGGCTGCTGATATTTTCCTGGGAAACTGCACCACACGACTTCCCCTTACACTGCCTGCAAATAGTCGGGTGGAAGGCACCCTTCGCCACCCCTGCCACCTCTGCCGCCCGCCCAAGACTCAGGCTGAGGCGGTGGCCACACCTGTGCTGTGCGTTGCCTGGAAGCCCTTCCTCTGCACCGAGGCATCCGAATAGAACCTCAGGAACAGGCTGCTGCCTGAAGCCACCACCGGGTCTGGTTTCTTGCTGCCACAGAACCGGCCGAGGGCGGGGGCCAGGCTGTCAGAGCCATCGTACAATTCCAGGTGGTCATAGGCACATTCCTGGTGCTGCTCCATCTCAAACTCACTGAACACCTGAGGAAGAGCAGAAAGTGAGGCAAAGCCCGGCTTCAGCTGGGAGAGGAAGGGTCAAGGCAGCGCCTGGCAGCAGCTGTCCAGACAGCGGGGCAGGAGGATGTGGCCATCCGGATGCCTGGCGATGCTGTAGAGAGGGTCCCCACTCCACCTCTTTTGGGTCCCCAAAGCAGTACATGAGCTATGAGCTCTTGACACCCTGACCACTTCACAGCAGATATGGGGTGAGGGTTTAAATGCTTGACTGCCCATATCTGATTCTCTCTACCCCTCAGCACTAACAGCCAGCAACTACCCTGTGCCAGCTGCTGTGCAAGACTTATAAGTAATGCCTCATTTAATGCCCACAACCACGCCATGTGCCCAGTCTCCGCTCTACAGATCAGGAAACTGAGGCAAGCAAGCACCAAATGACTTGCCTGAGTTCACCCACTGGTAGAGCTGAACCATAAACTAGAAGCTGTGGTTTCAAAGATAGTGACGTAAACCTCTGCATTGCACCGCCTACGGAAGACCATGCTGCTCTGGGCTGTGTCCTCAGAGTTGCGAACATGCTGGAACACCGTTTCCATGCCAAGCCTTTGTGGGCATTTCTCACTTAACTCTGGTGATGCTGTCAGGGAAGAGATACCTCTATGCAGCTCTTAGCATGCAGAAGGGAAACTGAATCTCAGGGAGCTAGTTGACTTGCCAAAGCCCATAGCTAGAGGCATACGGGGCTGAACTTGGCCTCCATCCCACACTCGTTAGGGTAGGAGGGACTGGGCTTAAACCCAAGGCCTTCACATTAGGCTACACCCTAGGCTTTTTAAAAATTTTGATACAGGATCTCACTAAACAGCTGAATTGCCTAGGCTAAGCTCAAACTCACGGTCCTCCTGCCTCAGCCTCCCAGAATGTTGGGATCACAGGTATACACCACGCCTGGCTTCCATCTCACCCTCTTAGCCATCGCCAGCTCATATCCCCTCTCTCCTCTCTAAAAGCTGTCCCCTGAAGCTGGCCCGCAGAGCCCCACTGTTCCAGGCCATACACAGTGCTGTCAGCCCGGATGTAGGCTTCTCTGGTGCTGGGTTGATGGCCCATTGATCACTGTGGCATGACGGGGCTGGGACAAGGTGAACGGGGAGTCTTAAGACTCGAGCCGCAGGAGGAAGATCATCAGTGTGCAGGGGTCTAAATTCAAAAGAGAGAACCTAGAGTGACAGGGCAGAGACGGAGGTAGGAAGGCAGAAACAGAGGGATCCCTGTCATTTCACAAGAGTGACAGGCATCAGAAATGGACAAAGTTCTCACAACTTAGAAGAAAGGGAGTGGTGGACAGAAGCAGCAGGCTGGAGCAGGAAGGGAGAGCAGGGGCCTGCAGTGGGAGGAAGGAGAGTCAGGCCAGGGAGGTGGGAGCTCTCCAGAGTCCATGGGCACCCTGTGGCTGTGCCCATACCGCGAAACACCAATTCACAGCCTATAGTAGTAAAACACAAAGCATAATTGATGTATCACCACCACTTCCCCAGGAAACACTGCAAAATATCACACAGGTGCAGGCGCCTCCCACCAAGGACCCCTGATGTGCCGGTTCATGATTCTATCCCAAGGGGTCGCCATTGCCTCAGTCATCAGAAATAATGTCACTGCGCTCATTTTCCAGAAGATGGCAGACTGTCTTCCTCAAATGCACTTAACTCGCTCTCCCAGATTCCAGTCAGTCTGTTACCAGCCCAGGGCAGCAGCCCCTGGGAGCAGAGCAGAGAAAAGCTATTCCCACGAGGGCAGCTCATCCCTGGAGGTGCCCACTGAGCGCGCCCCTTCTGCACTCAGGTGTGCTCTGGAGCACGCACCTGCCCCTGCTCCTCACTTGTGGCTCTCAACAGGAAACGTCCTCACAAGTCCCTGCACCACCCGCTCCTGAGCCTTTGTTCTCTCCCTTCTCCCTGAATTACCAGCCCATCACTCCGTAGGGCCAGTCACTCATCTCCACAGCCAAATGACTCATTAAAGAATGTCTGTCAAGAGTACAACCAATTTTGTAGCTAGCAAGGGATTTGCTTTATATAAAAACTCCAAGATCTGGGAGTCCTTGGGGACTGAGAAATGAGACTCACAGGAGGGATTCATTTCTCCTTTGAAACGACCAAGCTTGGCACACAAGACATGTCAGATACATGGATAGAACTTTAAATAAAGACTTGTAAGGTGGTTGTTGTTCTTTAATTCAAGAATTAACATAATGTCCCTATTGTTAACTGAAAAAAAAGTAAGTTGTAGAAGAATATGAATAGTTTCATTTATGGAGTTGGGGCAAGAAAAATGCCTATGATTCCCCATGCGTGCACATGCACTGTTTGTGCACAGGAAATTCCTGGGGGGGACTCATAAGACAATGCTGAGAGTGAGTGATCATTTCCACAGTGGAAACAGTGGATCTGGGGGCTTTTGATTTTCCCTTTCATATATATATATAACCTTGAGAATGTCTGTTTTATAAAAGAAATAAATAAAAGCTGGAAACAATCAAATTTCAAACAGCACTGCTGATCTGTACGGTGGGTGCCCCCTCGTGCTGGTACCACCGTGAACAGGTGCGGTTGTGGAACACTTATGCATCCTCTTTTCATCTGCATAGCAACCCCACAAAGCAGGCTTCATTAGCATTCCCATTTTCTGACAGATGAAACTGAGACCTAGAAATGTGGAGTAATTCCCCCGAGCTTCACAACTGGGAAGGGAAGGGAAGTGACTCAAGTCCATGTATTCCTGACACCAAAGTCCGTGTACGTAACAAGCTACTATAATGACTCACAAGTTTCACCCTGTGGCCTGCTGTGGAAGAGATGCTCCAGGTACACTCCTTCCGGCTCGGGTATTTGTCAGGCCAGTTGGGGCTCGCCAGGGTCCCCTCTGCACTGCTGATCTTGTGCACACAGCCAGCTGGGGTGGTGGTGGGACACACAGAAAGAACAATCATTCACGTGTGGACATCTCCCCAGGGACTCATGCTAGGGGAGGTCTTCCCCTCTCCCTTGTTTGTCTCAGGGGTAGGATCAGTGCCAGGTTAAGAGCTCAGGCCTTGAACTTCCGTTCAAGTCCTGGTTTTACCGTCTATAACGTGTGGGACTTTGGACTTGGGGAACTCAGGTCCTTATTTATAAGAGGGGTGGGTGGAGACCTCCTGTATGTAAAAGAGTCGGTGGACATCAGCCCGTGACGACTGCTAGCATCTCCTTTATCACTATGCCTCCTGTCTATTCATGCCTTTCAGTTTCTCAAGCAGCATCTTTCAGAGACTGCCTGCTTTGTCCTGCTGCAGTGCTGCTTGCAAAGTGTAGTCCCAGGGCTCGCTTAGTACCCAGCACTTTTTATCAGTGTCCAGAATTCTCTTCCTGTGTGAGAACACTGTGGTAAGCATTTTGCATACATCCTCTCATTTAATCCTTCTCAGTTCCAAAGAAGAAAACAGAAGAGAGCAGTGGTGTTCACATCTCACTTCACCCTCAACTGCTCCACGGGCTCCTGGAAGGGCCAGCGCCTGGAGGCCTGTGTTTACTGCAGACACACCAACCTCCTTCGCTCGGCAGGGCAAGTGCAGAGGGAAGGCTTTCCCCAGTGCCGAACTCACAGCCGTGAACTTGGCCGTGGCCAGGTTCAGCCATGGCCCTGAACTCTCAGCACCGAATGGAGCACAGAGCAGAAGTTCCCCCCTCCCACCTCACTACCGGCCTGCGTGTGCTGAATAACATGACCACGTAGGTGGTCGGCGACTGATATTTATTGACATCAGAGTAATACGTATCAGACGGTCTGAAACACTCTTTACACATTCTTTTGATTCTTACAAAAACTTTGAGAGGAGGTATGGTTAGGCCACTTTTAACAGAAGAGGAAACAGGCCCAGAGTGGTCATGTGACTTACTCCAGGTTAAGTGACAACTAGTGAGTGGCAGAACCAGGGTCCAGGATGACGTAGCCTGACTCTGGAGCCACCCTGCAATGATCACTCAACCTGGAGCACCCGAGGCCCCACGTGCCTCCTCCCGAAAGCCCGAGCTGCCTGGAAGCCGCTGGCCAGCAGGAGGCCACAGGGAGTTGCCAGAGAAGGGCAGACCCTGGGCCTGAGCTCAGGGCTCCGAACTCCCAGCCGCCCCTGCCCGTGACCGCTTGCACAGGCGGTCTAAGGTCCTGCGGGTCGTACTCACCCTCCTTGCAGTCATGTGCATTGTCGTGGAGCCGGTAGCCATTCAGACACTGGCACAGGTAGCTCCCGAACGTGTTGACACACTCGTGCTGACAGCCACCGTTGTCCTTGGCGCATTCATCCTTGTCTGGGGAGGTTAAGGGTTCTCCTGAGAGGAACTGCCAACTTGGGAACGTGCCGCTTGGCTCAGAAACTCGGCTCAAAGGTAGCCTCCTGCAGGGAGCCTCCCTGACTGCCCAGCCCCTCACTGTGGCACATTTGCTGGTCTTCCTTGGCCCGGTGAGTTCATCATGCCCCCAAAGTACTTAGTGTACAGTAGATATGTACTCTTCCCCTACTGTCTGCAAAAACCAAGGCACACTTTGAAGGACAGACCAGTAATAGTAACAATTATGAAAATAACTGCCACGTATTTACTATAGAATTGGTATGTTATCTAAGTTAATTCTCAACTTTAGGGAGGAAACATTTTGTTTTGCATGCATTCTCTCATTTAATCTGCACCTATTTTCCAGATAAGGAAACTGAAGTTGAGACAGCTAGAGTCCCTCAGCAAGTGGCCTGTGTGACAGACCTGGAGGTCAAAGCTCACACCCTAGACTGCCCCCGCCTCCTGCATGTGAGCTGGTAAGTGTGCGGCCCATGGCCCAGGAGGTAAGTGCCTCCCTGCCTACCGCATCTAGACGTAGTGACCATGGGCAGCACCTACCTCTGTGCCTCAGTTGCTTCACCGGTAAAACAGAGCCAGTGATGGTATGCTTATCTCAGAGGTTGTTGGAGGAGAAAATGGACAGGAATAGGGGAAGCACTTGGGGCAGTGTGAGCCCACAGGCAGTGCTGGCTTTTATCACCATGTGTGAGCCCCAGCCTCAAAACAAAGAATGAGCTTCTCAAAGAGAAACAACTGAAAACAATCACAGAGACAGAACTCTCGGTATCTAGCAGCATATAATTGGTTTTCTTCTATGATAGTGAAAAAACACAAAATGAATCAAACTGCAACTCCTGCTCTTAAGCAGTTGACACTCCAGCATGATGTGATGAGCGATGCAATATGTGGGGCCCAGTGCAAGGTGACATGAGAGTCCCTTGTCCACAAACTATTATGAATTTCAAGGTGACAACACTAAAGCCTTCATCCAACCTTGAAGTCACACTCAATCTTTCTGAGTGTGGCACCGTATGACTGCACGTGTCATGTGCCCATGGAGCTGCCCTGAGGAGCCCCAGTGGAAAGGAGGTTACAGCATTACAGAGCCCTAAAAGAACAGTTAGTAAGCTGAAAGGGGTCAAAGCTACAGAAAATGACACATGGGGTCCCGAACTCTACATGAGGGCTTTCTAAGTGGGGGAGAAGGAAGGTTTGCCAAGGAGAGGGACCACCATGGGCTGGGGGTGGAGAGAATGGAGTGGGTTTAAGAGAGCATGGTGACGGTACAAGAAGGCAGACAGGGATTATTGGTGACCAGAGTATAGGGCACCTGCAGAGGACATATGGCTGGCATGAGAGGTGGGTGAGAATAGTGCCCAGCATTGAATGCTATACACTGGAAAATGGGCTTTTTTCCCACAGCTGACAGGAGGGCCTAATGACTCATGACCTTCAGTTTGAGAGGTAGGGTCCAATGTGCCACTGTAGGGAGGGAGTTGAATAGTCTCCCCCAAAATCACATCCACCTGTAACCTCAGAATGTGACTTTATTTGGAAACAAGGTCTTTGCAGAAATAGTTAAGGATCTTGAGATAAATCATCCTGGATTTATAGTCAACCTTAATTCCAGTGACTGGAATTCTTATAAGAAGAGGAGAAAGCAATGAGAAGAAAGCCCTGTGAAGATGAAGACAAGAGTTTAGAAAGAGGCAACCACAAGCCAAGAAATACCAAGGCCCCTGAGAGTCACCAAGCTAGGAAACAGCAAGGAAGGGCTCTTCCCTACAGCATGCAGAGGGAGCCTGGACCTCCATGCCTTGATTTCACACTTCTGGCCCCCAGACCTATGAGAGAGTAAGAGCCTATTATTTTAAGCTACCCAGAATGAAATAATGCATTATGTTAGCTCTAGAAAACTAATGCATCCAAAAATATAAACTAAAAAATCCTGGGTCCATGCGCACCACTGCCAAGGCAGACATACTGGGGGGAAGCAGGAGCAGAGAGGGAGCAGGTCATCAGGGATCCCCAAGAGTGGGAGCCTGTGAGGCCATCACACTTCCAGCTTCACGGCCTGCAAACCCACATACCTGAGAAGAAGTGGGCCCGAAAGCCACGCTTGGAGACCGTGTTGTCAGATTTGAACTCCACACGCATATTGTTGCTCTGCGAGGTGATGACCTCGGGCATCTCAGAGCCACAGAATTTGCCATGCAGTCTGGCATCGGGGGACAGGCCACTGCGCACCTCCACAAAGTCATACTTACAGACCTGCGAAGGAATAAGGGAGAGAGCGCATCCTCACCCAGAGCCCTTGCTGACAGCTGCACACTGCATGTGCTGGGGGGACTCCAGGAAGCCCAGAGGGAGGGTCTCCTTGGCCTTCACCCTGCTGGTCACGAGGGAAGCGGTAAGGAGCCCAAGGAAGGGCCTGGCGTGAGCGCTTAGGACTCCAAAGCCTGCATCCCCCTAACTTGAAAGCATAGATTCTCCTCACTTTCTGCATGAGAGTCCCATATCATATTTTGCTTACAGGAAGGAGCCCCATCATTCTGAGGAGGAAGAAGAGAAGGAGGAAGAGAAGGAAGAAGAGGAGGAGGAAATGAAGCAGAAAGAGCAGCAAGGGAGGAAGAAAGCGAGGGAGGACACTTTTGCAAACCACTTCACAATTTCACTGTCTTCATGCAGAGAAACTAAAGCTCAGAAGGAGAAACACATCCACCGCTCAGTCATGGTACAGCGAGCACTGGCACCCACATTGCCTGCCGTAGCAATATTTTCTCTCAAAAAGAACTTAACTGCTAAATGGTCTAATCAATGTCTTTCAAGAGTTTTTGTTTCTCGTTTTGTTTTCATGCAGTATTCAATTTGGGGTGAGCGCCCCATCGGCAATGGAGCCACCATGCAGCAGGGTCACTGGTAATAGCTAAATGTCAGGTGAGACCCAGGCTGGTGCTGCTTTTAAGATGAAAACGTCTTTGTAGCTGGGGCAAAGAAGAGGGAGCATGAAGGGTTCCTGTCTATCCCGAAGGGAGGCCCCCAGCCCCAGGTGCCGATAGAGGGCACTCGTGACTAGCAGTCTGGCTGTAAGGCTACTGGGCCTCACCTGACTTGGTCACCCACGACCACTCCTCAGACAGGAACAGGCTGTCCCTAGCATCCTTCTCTCTAGCTGGCCCCTAGCTCCTCCATCTCCCTCAGCTGGAAGGTACGCCCCAGCCTGATACCGCAGGGTTTGGACCTGTCCTGCCTCTGCTCCCTTCATTCGTGCCCCAGTCCTCCTTGGATTTATCAATGACAGGAGGGGCTGAGGTGCTCCACCTGCAGAAGGCACAGAGCTGAAGCTGCTGGATTAAACATTCCCCCCGAGTCTGCCCAGCTAAGGTCCTGTGACCCTCTGAAAGTGGTAGTTCTGACACTAGACCTCCCCCTCCCTGGTCCCCAGCTCTGAGTCACTTCCCAACACAACAGCCATCAGAGCACAGACATACGTCATTGCCTTCCAGCTCAAAGACTTCAAACTGCAGGGAGATGCGGTACTGGATGGGGGCCACCACCTGCCACACGCAGTTCTTGTTTGTGGGATACTCCTTCGGCCACCCGGGGCTGGTGATGGTTCCGTTCAGCTTGGTAATGAAACCGCCACAGGCCACTGCATGGAAGAAACAGAAACAAGATTCATTTGGCTCTAGTTCCAAGTGACTGCAGTTTCCCCCAGCAGCAAAAAGCCCTGATGTTCTTTGGTAATAATGAAAAAAAAATGTAGACAATCCAAATTGATTAATTCAGTGTTCTGTTTTCTAGCCTAATTGTTTCAACTGAGATTTTGGGAGACAAATCTCTACTGATTTTAATCTCTACTGCTTTTAAAAATGACAGTAATGCATTTGACCTGTCACAGGTCCTGGCCTGTGTAAGCAAGCAGATTCATGCAAGTGGGTGAGGTACGCAGGATTCAGCAAGAGAACCAGAGACAGGTGAGACGAGCGGTCAGCAGAGTCCCACCAAAGTGCTCATAGATTTTCTGTGCTTTTATTTCCTACCTTAAAAATCACTACAAGTTTTACTTGGTCATCAAAGAAATTGAATTGTGCCCCCATTTCAGCTTCTGGGGTGGAGCCTGTGCAGTTTTGGATATCCTCTCACATTTATGACCAGTTTGTCCGTCTCTGCAGGAACTAGGTGGATCTTCTATCGCATCTGTCCACAGTTATTCTCAGCTGGCCAGTGGGCCCACACTGCCCCACTCCCCCACACTGGCACTCCAGCTTGGCAGGTCCAGCACCAACCTTCACATGCCTTCTTATCTGCAGCCAGCTCGTAGCCAGGGTCACAAGCGCACTTGTAGCTGCCGAGCGTATTCACACAGCGCTGCTCACATCCGCCGTGGTCTGGCCAGGAGCACTCGTCTACCTCTATTGGGGAGGGAACCAACCTTGGTTAAATGGCAACACCACTGCCTGGTCTCCCCAGCCCTTCCACACCCTGGGGTTCCCGGCTCATGTTCCCTAAGCGCCAGAGTGGCTCCTGGGGGCTGCCTTCCAAGGAGTCACATGTCCACATTTGAAAAGCTGGCAGCAGGTGTAGTCAAGAGCGGAATCCTGACAACATGTGAATACCTGGACAGCCAAAAGAGAGCTCCGTTCAAGGGGACTAGGCTTCCAAAGTCAAATTCTGGGAGGCACCTAGTCAGGGGTGTGTAGGGGTGATTGCAAAAGCACCTCACAAGGGTCTGTCTGTACCTATGATGCATTTCAGTGCCTGGAACTGGGGCTTTCTCCCTCATAAACATAAACCTCAGAGCCATCCCATAAAGCGGTACAGAGGGAAGACACGTGTACATGCTCGAAGCATGAGAAACAGAGCAGTCATGTGAATTACAGATATTCTTAAGAAGGGTGCAGAGGGAAACCAGTAAGTATGCAGAAAACACTGGGCTCTGAGTGTCCACACTGGACAAGGAGAGGCCAGCAGGCTGGGCTGGTATGGGGGAGCAGGGGATATGCAGGACTCAGCACCTATAAGTGTCTAGTGACACCCTTTGGGCATTAAATAATGGCTAACAGAGTGCCACGAGTGCCTGGAGGAAGAACACAGGAGAATCCCCTGAAGGCTTCAGCCCACGCACAACTGCCAAGAAAAACCCCAGCACCGAGCCTCTTCAAGATGAGCATTAGAAATAAAAGGAAAAATATAATTCTCCGCCGTCAGACTGGGGCACATCTGTCCCTGAAAGTGGGTGTGCATGACGCAGTCTGATGCCTAGAGGAGTTAGTGAAGACACAACGAAATACAGAGACTTCTTTTTTACAGTCTCATCTAGGGAGGAGAGAGGGGACTGGCACAGGAGACAGGGCACCGGTCCGCAGCACCACGTCAGAAACAGGCAACCGTGTAGCTGTTTGCCAACCTGAAAGAACACATTGCCCATAAAATAAATCAGGACAGCTCAGAGTTGTGAAAGACCTGAAAAGGCATCCAGTGGTCTTGCCACCACAACCGGGGATCCTTTCCATAACAGTCCTGATACACCGCTCTTCGGATTCTGCTGAAAACTCCCAGGGCTGAGACTCCTGCTACTTTTGGAAGGTGTTTCTCGGGTTTTCTGATTTTCAACCTACTGGTCCTGCAAGGACTCGACCCTCCAACCATCATTCCTCCTTGACTCGGCCCTTTTCCTACTTTTCTCTTTTTCTTTTCCTGTCTTGACTGTGATGCACAAATTCCCTACCAACCTGGCTGCCCTCCACTGGGTGAAAGAAGCTTTGTGATTGCCCCGTCCTTTCACACGGTGGATATTAACTGAGCTAATGCTGAGAGTGGGGTGTCCTTGGGCTCAACAGAGCTTGAATGAATTGGCCGTGCGGGGCCACGAGTTTAGGAGAGAGGTTCTAGGCAGGGAAAGCCTCAAGCGAATGCAACATTAAGCATGCTGAAATAGTAAACAGTCGTGTGATTATTGTTTATCACCTAGTGATATGTGAAGAGCATCTTAGATATCTGCCAGGACAGAGAAGAATAAATAATGAATCTAGGCTGTAAAGGGAATCAGGTCTGAGTGAGACCTACCAGAGGGTCTTTTTTCATCAAATTGTGGTGATTTAACTTCCCTGAGCCTCCTTCCTGCTTTAAAATGAGAAGAATGAAAATAAATAAATAAATAAAACAAAATGGGAAAAATGATTCTGTTAATGGCGATAGAAAATGAGGCCTGCGAAGTACCCAGCATACGGTCAGGCACAGTGATTGTCACTGCAGAAACCGTGCTGTGAATTCTGAAATCCCAGGGGGTGGAGACATAACGATGGGGCAGTGGAAGGAGAACATGGCCTGGGCACAACTCGGGTGACGAAAAGCAGTGCAGGCCTGACGAGGGGAGAGAGACAGGGAAGAAATTTCAAGGATGGGTCAATAAAGGAAGACCAGCGCGGCAGGAGGGACACACGCAGATTCAGGAATCTGTCTGGTGGGCAGAGGGAAATGAAGAGTGGAATCCATCGGAAAGGATGCAGACAGAGGCAAGCGCAGGAGGAGCCTCTGATGCCAGTGACCCGACGGCAGGACACATAGGCAAGAAAGAGAGGGCCACAGTTTCTAGGTACAGTCTCAGGCAGATGGAAAGAGAAGGAAGGAATGGATTTAAGCCCAAAGCAAAATGCAGATGATTCTTCCAGAGCTCAGAAGGCTAAGGTGTTGACTCAACAAGGTGGATAAAAGGCAGGCTTTGCAAGAGCAGCAGGACACGTGGCCATTTGCAACTGTGCTCCAGTGTGGACAGCTGATGTCCAACGTGCCCGGGCGCTGCTCTCAGTGGAGCCAGCTGTCTGCTGCACCTCACCGCTGCTGTGAAGCAGCCTCTGCTCGCTGCCTGCTGGCTTGTGCTTGTTCTGCACTGCAGTGGCCAAGGTCAAGCCTTCTAGAAACGATCTGGGAGAGCGCGAGGGCTGGAGAAGAGGCTGGAATCAGAGTTCAGCTTAGCACAGCTGTGGCTTCTTTTCCTCCAAGTGGTATTAGGAAAGGGAGGGGTCATTCTGGGACTGAATAATGAGATCCCTTCAGGCAGGATCCCAACATTGATTCAGAAAGATTAAGAAAAGTGAACACAGAGCACATCTCTAGGCCTCTGAGGAAACATGCTGAGGAGAGGAAGTCCGCACCGCCACAAAGCAGTTCAGAGTGGCCCATCACACTGGGCCGCTGAACGTAGGGATCAAGGTGGAGTCCTCATGTTCCTCACGTTGGCCATGTGGGACCAGATGGCTCAGCCACGGCCTGAATGCCACCGCCGTCCTCCCAAGTAACCAGAAGTGCAAGGTGCTCTGCCTGTTGCCAGCCAATGGCTTCTGAGAGGCGCTGCCATCTGGCACGAAGAGAGAGGTGCTGAGGCCAACTGGCACCCCATCCAGTGGCCTGAGCCAGCTGGGCCCTGGACAAAGCCCGCCGCCAACTGGCACCGAGGCAAGGGCCTCTCTGGCTCACTCCACTGTGCCACAGGCCCGGGACAGGCTTCCGCATTCTCCTGCTGGGGCGTCCTGACACAGGAGCCCGAGCGCTTGCTTTGTGCTCACAGGACTCTCACTGCTGGCCTTGCTGAACAAGGCTGGGTTAAGGAAGACAACAGTGACTCTTGCTGTTTCTTCCCAAGATGCCTTAAGAAGGAAAACAATAATAATCCCACCTGCTGTTTGGCACTTGTCAACTTACAAAGTGCCCCTGTGGCTGTCATTTCACTGGCGCTTCACAACTGGTAGAGAACAGAGATTTCCTTCTCATAGTCTACAGAGGGGAAATTGGGGCTTCAATAAGGACACGTGGCTGCCTGCCTGGGTGGCATGGGATGAGGCATGTTCTCCTGACATCTGGGCCCTTCGTGTAGAACCTAGAAGAGGACTCTAAAGAGGAGGCAGAGGGGATAGAGCAAGTGAGGTCAGAGGGGATAGAGCAAGTGAGGTCAGAGACCAGGATTTCTGCTTTTTTCTTGTGTGTGTGTGTGTGTGTGTGTGTGTGTGGGTTGTCTCACTATGTAGTTCAGGCTGTCCTTGAACTCACTATGTACTCCAGGCTGGCCCCAAACCTATGGTGATCCTCCTGCCTCAGACCCCAAGTGCTGAGATTATAAGTGTCCATGACCATGCCTGGCTCTTAGGGTTTCAGTCCTAGGAGAGATAGGAAGGGAGTGAAGCAGCCTGCCCAAGTCGGAGCTGGGTGGCTGGGAAGCTGGCCAAGTGGTGGCACTATTTAAGGACGAGCCTGCCCCTCCAAGGCTTGCTGTGTACCACTGGGTGCCCCATCACAATTCACAGACAACATCCAGGCTCCCCTCTCGGGGTGATCTGCAGGCCTTCTAAGGGCCCCAAAACAGAGAGAACCTGACATTCAAAGGAGGCCTGGAAGCCCATTCTGGGGTCAAAAACATCAGACCTTGGTCTGGTTCCAACAAAACCCAACGGAGTAGCAGGTCCTCAAGGCAACAAGGAGGAGACTGTTCCCAGAGTAATCCCTCACTGTCCTCAGCCCCACTTCCCTGGGGATAAGCACGGGGCTGGGGGCTGTTACACCAAGGAATGTAAGACAGTTGTTGGAGTCAGACAGGACTTGGATTCTCAACCTGCCACTTGGCCTCTGAGTGACCCTGAGCAGCCCATCCCAATCTTGATCCAATGGGATCCAAACCTAACTCAAAGGAAATAAATGGCCAGTGAAATCAAGCACCTTCACAGGCTGTAGCACACGGTAAGGCCTCCATTGGTGACGCCTGTAGAAACATGCATTGCTATCCG
Organism: Dolichotis patagonum; assembly: GCA_004027295.1. Lineage (NCBI taxonomy): Eukaryota > Metazoa > Chordata > Mammalia > Rodentia > Caviidae > Dolichotis > Dolichotis patagonum. The sequence continues at coordinate 73,118 of PVJX010001607.1, read as the reverse complement.
TGCTCAGATTCAGTTTAACCTTGTACACTTACCAAATCAAATTTCCAAGTACAAAACAGCCTGTTCTTCAGAAGCTGAGACTGAGCCCTCTCCTGCCTGAGATCAGTTGGGAACTCCACAGGGGCCCTGCTCACAGCTCTGAAATGGGTCACCGCCTCCTCCCCGCAGGAAGTCTTGTCTAGTGCTAAGGCTCCATATGGGGCTTGTGACTCTTAAACTACAGGAACGACATGTCGCCCTGTGGCTAAAAGTGGAAACCCAACTGCTAATTCATACCTTTGAAAAAATTGGCAGCAAAGCCTGCTTTGTTGATGGAGCCGTCAGACACAAACTTCATCCACAGTCTGTTGGAACTGGACTTCATGTCCTCCGGCTTCTCATAGCCACAGAAGTGGCCAATCAGGGCACTCTCCTCTGTGGGGCCATCGCGAATTTCCAGGTAGTCGTATGAGCAGCTGTCATGCCTTTCAATCTAAAGGAAGAAACAGAGGCCACCTAGTTAACACTGGATATCTCGTCTTCAAGACTTTTGATTTTAAAAATGGAACCTAAGAATCACCCTCAAAATCTAACCCAGCCAAGTGTGTCCTGGGTTTCTCCAAGCCATGGCCTTGTTGCACAAGTCAAGGGAGAATCAAGCTGAGGAGGAACTAAGAGAAATAGGGAAGAACAATTCTACAAGAGTTCCTTGGATTCCAGGATAGCTTTTTTTACTGCAGGAGAGGGGGTTGTGGAAGTGATCTCACTACGTAGTGTAGGCTGGCTTGAACTCACTATGTACCCCAATCTGGCCTCAAACTCACCGTGATCTTCCTGCCTCAGTCTCCCCAATGCTGGGATTACAGGTGAGTGCACACTGCCATACCCAGCTCAGGCTAGATTTTCACTTTCACTGTTTCCTCACCCTTTCCAGCAGCCTTCCAAAAGGAGATGAACCATATTTGAAAGGCTGCAAAAAGTTTGATATAAAATGTCCAGGTACAACTCACCACAGGCTTAGCACTTAACATGGTCTCTTAGGTTCCCGTTTTCAACCCCAAAATTGGAAACCCATCTTTACAGAGTGGAGGATAATAACAAATTTGTCCCTTACATCTTCAGGAAGACATCCAAGCTGGGCTCACCTCAAATGCTTGGAAGGTGAGTCCCACATGAAACCCATCGGACACCGTGATCCTCCACACACATTCCTTGGAAGGCCTGTAGTCATCCGGGTAGTTGGGAGATTGGATCTGACCAGCATCTTTGTTAATGTCTCCGCCACACGTAGCTTTAGAAAGAGCACAGTCAGAGAGAGTTCCTGGTCAGAGGAAAAAGGGTACCACTTGTCAACACTAGGTGGCTCCACTCACCAACATTTTCATCTCCAATAAAGGCTGTACCTGAGAAAGGTATAAAACACATCTGTTTTCTACTCTGAATGTTTTCCATGTAAAGAAAATAACCATGTAGCACCTTCACTGTGCATCAGAATCACCTGGTAAACTTCTGAAGCTATAACAGCCTGGGCCACACCACACATACCTTCATTCAGGTGGGCTGGGGCAAGCACTGAGCAGCAAAGTTCCCCGGGGCTCTCTGATGTCAGGGAGGAGGATGGTTGCTGCTTAGTGATACAGCGCGTGTGCACACACACACACACACACATTTTTGTGTTGTACAAAAACAAAACCTGTCCTCTCCAAAATTACAATAATTTGAGGGTAAAAAGGGCCCTTAATCACTTTTTAGAAAAGGTCTTATTTTTTAGAAAGGAGACAGGCTACGGGATGGGAAGGGTGGGCCAGAGAAGCTCAGCCACAAAACAAACAGAAGCAGCATTGCCTGGCCATCCACTCAGCCCTGGGGTAGTCACCAGGCCCTTCCAGGAAGTGCAGCCAGGCCTTTCCTGACGTGTCCAGTCTTCTTTTCATGAGTGTAACAGAGGCCTAGAGGGGTCAGCTTCTTTGCTTAGGCTTTCACATTTCTAGAGGCCACAGGGCTTTGGATCCCTGACCCCACCCCCATGTAGGGGAAGCTGGTGACAAGTAGGTGACAGTTTCTGAGATAAGTGCAGCTGGCCTCTGCATTCTGTGGTGGAAGTGGCCTGTGATGCTCTCATCCTTGTCATCTTAGATGCCAGGAGAGGAGGGGGTGGAAGGGTTGGAGAGGGCACAGTGGAGCTCCTAAAAGGACTCGTCCCCTGTGCCACCCCAAGCTGGCCCTTGCAGCAGAGGCCCCCACGCTAGGGGCCCTGGCAAACTGCCAAGCATGACTGGCATGAAAGAGGAACAGTGACTGCACGGAAAGACAGGGGCGTATCGGCAGCCACCCAAGTAGCTTCTCCTATCACAAACAAACCTTCATACACCGCGAAGAAGCCTCTGCCCAGGACGTTGCTGCTGCTGCGGAACTCCACCCAGAGCCGGCTGTCCGAGGAGGTGAGGGGCTCAGGGACCTGATCGCCACAAAACCTACCTGAAAGCGGAAAAGACGGTCAGGATGCCTGAGGCAGCAAGAAGGCAGACCAGAGTGACGGGGGCAAAGCTGCAATGCTTCCGGGTGGTCTACAGTGAGCAGCAACCCTCAGTGACCGCTCTAGTCGTGCATACTGGATTGGAGTACAGGGGCGAAGGAATCACACAACCTTTGCACTTCATGCAGGGGAACTCCAGGTCTCAGTCACTCCAAGCACCCAGGCTATAACTGAGGCACCCGCCCTGCGCACTCTGGGTCGGCTCTGAGGCGTGGTGGAATCGTGGGCTGAGATACTGGTGAAGACTCATTCTTCAGTGTATCCTGTGGTATCCGGGCCCTCTCTTTGGGACACTGGGCATCCTGTTTTCTTTGCATCAGGATGAGAGGCAGAGAACACACGACAAAGAAATCAAATCATTTGGGCCTCTGAATATCACAAGGCCAGTCACAATAGCAAAGATAGCAAAGACTGCACAAAGAATCAGAGAGAATCACTGCCCATCCTTGTAGTCTTAGATTCCAGGACAGAGGATGGGGAGAAGGGTTGGAGAGGGCACAGTGGAGCTCCTAAAAGGTCCCATCCCATGTCTTGCCCTAAGCTGAGACCCTGGACAGAACAGGACATTAGAGATCCCAGGTGGGTTTAGGGATCCAGGAGAAGTTGAACAATTATGTCCCCACACCCTGGGCAAAGCCCCAAAAGATTGTGAATCCTCCTGCCCCTCGTAGGGTCTGAACGGAGGTGTCGGTGTGGTTTGTACAGCTCCTTGGCAATGAGGCAGGCACAGAATTCCTTAGGCAAAGCAAGATATGACTACGATGGTGCCGACGTGATTCTAAGCTCCTGAGGGGGCATGGACATGACTTTCCGATGGCCCAGAGGATTTGAGGAGCCACAGAATGCTTCCCAAGCTTGGAGCAAGATGTGGACCCTAAACCATGCTGAACTGGCCTAGGGTTGAGGCAGAGAGGAGAACAGCAATACCTACGTGGCCAGGGGACTGAGTAGTTAGTTGGGAATGGGGACTTCCCGGCAGTCCTAGTGAGGATCGCGGTATCGTCACCACCACCCTCTGCCCCCACTACCATGATGTTATGGTTTGTATCAAACGCACCCAGGAGTGTGGCTTTGGGAAGTGACTGGAGTGTGGGATGTGTGGCTTGGAGGAACAGGTGGGTCACTGGGGACATGGTCTGGAAGGGTTTAACTGTCCCTTCCAGCTCCTGTCCTTGACATCCTGCTTCGTGGCTGCCATGCCATAAACAGCTCTCCTCTCCCGTGCCCCTGCACCATGCCATGCTGCTTCAGAGCCTGCTGACTATGGACTGAAACCTCCACAAACTGTGAGCCAAAAAACCCTCTCCTTTAGGCTTCAGGTGTCAGGTGTTATATCTCAGTGATGAGGTAAGTGACAAGGATACACGGCTTGGCACAATTATTCTCCACTGGCACCCCCTTCCCAGGGAGAGAAAACTCAAATTCACTAAATTAAGTTTCTATTACATAATGGAAAAGAGGCTAGTAATAAATATAAACTTCTGTTACTGAAATAAAGCACTCAAACTTTTTGGGCACTTGTGTGCACGGTCTGAAATTTAAACCCTCTACCTAGGAAAAGGAGAAGGCCACCCTTCCAAGTATATGATAATCTTTGGCCACTCCAAGTGCAGTTTAAGGACAGTAGCCCAGGGCAAGGCAGAGATGGGGTTGGGGGAAGTGGGTTAAATTTTATGGCCAGTTAAGGACACAGAGCAGCCGGGCATGGTGGTGTACGCCTATAATCCCAGCACTTGGGAGTCTGAGGCGGGAGGATCAACTTCAAGTTCCAGGTCAGCCTGGGCTACATAGGGAAACCCTACCACAAACACACACACACACACACCAGAAACAAAACAAACTAGAACATAGAGCCCAGAGGCTGCTTGGACCAGATGTCCATGGTTCTGCCAATAATCTACTGTATGCATCACTCAAAGAATTTCTTTAGCTTTGTGTAGGAAGGAGATGGGGATGAATATTAATGCCTATGGCATTTTTTATTTTTTTGAAGGATGATGAAAATATTCTAAAATTGACTGTATACCTCTATCAGATATTAAAAAACCATTGATTTTAAAAAAATTAACTGCATGGTATGTAATTATATATTTTATATATTTCTTTTGTTTTCAGTACTGAGGATTAAACCTAAGACCTTTGCACACACCCCACATTTTTTTTTTTTTAGAAAAGATCTCACTAAGCTGCCCAGGCTGGGCTTGAACTTACGATCCTCCTGTATCAGGCTCCCAGAGTGCTGGGATTGTAAGTATGAGCCACCATACTGAGCTCTCAATTCTTTAAAAGTCTGTTTAACGGATAAATTATGAACATTTTATTGTCAGTACTATGTTAGGCACTGGACAAGCCACTTAAATCTATTTTAATTCTGCTTTATGCTTCTGAGAAAAGTGGGGAGCACCGAGGTTGAAGGAGGAAAGAGCTATGAGGGGCATTTCCCAGTGTCCAAGGACGGTGTCCACTCTTAGGGAGAGAGCTGCTAATCTCCTCCGCTTCCTTCCGATTCTGGCCACCTGTAGCTGTTTGGATTTGGTGAGCTTAATGTTCAGAGAGATGAGAGGAAACTGTTGCTGAGACTTTGGCAAGGAAAAACCCATCAGAGCCTATAAATTTTCAGTAATGGTTCCTCTGGTGTGGCCAATTAGTGTCTATTAGTTTTTGGAAAACAACATATAAGTAGGAGGAAGTTTGTTTTCCATCGGGGAGACAGTGCTCTGAACAGCAGGGAGACCACGCCAGACTGCCAGGAGGATTCCTGCTCAGCCTAGCCTGAGTTTCTCCTTTTCAAACCCCCGCTGTCACAGCCACTGAGGAATCCAAAGGCGAGAGGGACCCTCACTGCTGCCCTGCATGCAGCCCTAACTGGATAAGAAGGGCTACCACCTCCTGGGAGTTGGAGGACAGCCTGCCTCTCTGGTCAGTACTCCGGAGGAGGGAGAAACTGCACCTCGGGTGTGCTGGACGAGCTTGCATAGCTAGACTTGGTAGAATAAACTACAGACCTGAGCGCTCTCCTCACACACTTTGCAGTTCTCAACCAGAACTCATTCTGTCCCTTGACTGACATCTCGGAACTCATCTTAACCACCGTACCCGTAAGAAAACCCCTTTGGCATTGACCATGTCTATGCCAGATACTGTCCTCCCACGTTATAAGGATTATCTCATCCCCTTGCCACCATTACTACCTGAATCACAGGCTATTACTTATCCTATTTCCCAGATGAGAAAATTGAGGACCAGAAAATTTGTCTCAAAGCTGAAAGTAGAAGCGGGATTTAAACCTCAGCAGCCTGAGAGCTGGACTTTTATCATCAATATCCCCTTCTTCATCATCACCACCGTCACCAGCAGCACCATCCAAGGGAGTCTGGGTGAAATTCTGATCACTACAATTTTGAATAAATAGACACTAGATCCCTGCTCTCTCTCCCTCCCGCTCCCCCTCCCCTCTTTCCCGTTTCTCAGTTTAGACGCAGACACGTATGAATGAAGATCAGAGATCAGAGCAAGTCTGGGGAAACACCAGGCTCTGCTGCTGGCCTCATTTCTGCTCACTGAGGAAGCTGCCCTGGCCCAGGGAGCCCCAGTACGAGAGCCACATGACACTGGTGGGTCGGCCTGGCCCTTCTGAACTTCCCTCCTCATTTCAGGGAGAGGGTAAAAGGGCTTTTGTGTACACTGTGGTGATTCGGAAGGCCCAAGGACAGTTCTGCAGACAGAACTACATTGTTTAGAGCAACTCTTCTAACAAATCAAGGAAGGGAGCCCAGTTTCCAGGACGGTGTCTCAGGCTACTGAGTGAGTTCTCTATGCAGGCAACATCATCCCTTGTTAGGTCCATCTCGTAAATGGCCCGTAAAAACTGAAAACCTAGTTGCGATCTTTACCCAGCCACGAAATGTTCTCAGTCTACTTCATTTTCCTTGACATCCCTGTGAAAAACCTGGGACCCAAACAGCCTCTTTCCCAGTAAACTAAACAGGCTGGAGAGAAACTGGATTGGAGAAAAGGTGTCAGATTTCTAAACTGAAATCTGGTTGCTGGATGTAGAGGAGGGGTTTAACAAGGATATCAAGAAGAGGAAATGCAGATGAGGACACTATAAGTGGCCTCCGTGGGGAGTCATAAAGGGTTCATTCATAAAAAGTTATGCACGTATTATGCCTGGATTTTCACACACTGCCCTGGGAAAAAAATGTGTTGGACAGTTTTTCAGAGCAAGATGCATACTTTCACAATCCGCTCTAATCCGCTGTCCCTCCTGCCAAAGGGGCATTGACCTGCCTCCTCCCAGCAGATTTCATGGCACTGACCCCTCCCAGGGACCAGCTCAGCTGACACAATGCACTTGTTCCAAACACAAAAGTTCACTAACAACTGCATTTGGAAACATCAGAGCAGGCCAAATAGTTGGCAAAGGAGAGCGCCTACAAAGGAAGAATGATGGCCATAGGCACTGAGCCATGCTTTAGCTCCACACCCCACACACACACAGACACACACACACACACACACACAACACCCAGGCATATACACCGTGAGGTGGAAAGTTAGGAGCTCTAATCTCTCCCAAAACAACAAACAAAGACACCCATATCATCACCTACAACAATGAACTGTCAAAATCCTACCCCACTAATAGAAGTGAAGCCAGAAATACCAGGAGCTGCTCTAGGAAAATGCCTGCGGCAGGTTCAAGCAAAGGGTGCCTGAAAATCCACACATGCTCACTCTTGGAACGTACCGCGGCCCTCTCTGGGGAACTGCAGTAACAGAGAGCTTCCTCTGTTCCACTGGGGAGGTTGTGTAGGGCTGCCAGGCTCAGCAAACAAAAACCTCGGAAATCCAATTAAATTTGAATTTCAGATAAACAACACATATCTGGTAAACCCAAGGGACACCCTGCTCAGTTTTAGCAGTCACCTCTCTCCTCACCAGGACACCTGAATTCCGATCTGATCACCCATGAGCTGTCTGTGTGACCTTAGAAAGTTAGTGTAACTTGTGGAGCTGGGCTTTGTCATGAATACGCGCAATTCAGTGACTCAACAGGATGAGCGGTCTGTGATTGCTTGATTCCACGTTCTCATGAAGCTCTTCCACACAACGTTTGTAAAAGGCATGCTTGTAAAAGATCCAAACAGTTGCGTCTTACACAAAACAAAACAGGAAGCAGCCCACCACCTCCACGCTTCCTGCCTCAGAGGCAACCACTTCAACCAGTTCAAGTTTGATGAACACAATCACAGCCCCTTTCTGTGTACTTGGGACTAGATGCGGGCACAGGCGCCATACATTTATAGGTCAACAGGATCACTCTCTGACTCAGCTTATAGGATTCTGGGTCAGTGCTTTCCCAGGACTCTGGTGCTCAGCCAGGTTTGGGAAACTACCCCAGGGATTCATCTCTCTGTTACTGTGTTATATCGAATCAGCGCCACCTATAAAGCTCGCCCCCTGCTGGCTGCTAACATCTGCCAAATCTACTTACGTTAGGAGGAAACAGAAACCCAGGATGAGAGCATTTCCCCTTCCAGTGGGTGACATAATCCACTTGTCCTGCATTGTACACAGCCCTGTGCATGCTTGGCCTGGGGGTCACTTTCCTGGCGGCCCGTTCAGTCTGCTACCTGACAGATGCCTCCTAATCGGCACAGCCTGGTGCCCAGATTCAGAGTCTGCTTTGGCTGATCCCCAGCTCTTTGGAGCACCTACGTACAGAAACTCCTACCTGTTTAACTGCAAGAACGTCAAACTCATGACCTCTGGACACAGACTCCCGTGTGATCTTCCTATCAGTAGCTTACATGACTCGTACAATATGAAAAATGATCAAAATATACGGTGAATGTTTAAGTTTTTAAATTTATTACAATAAAAGACACATTAGCATTAATCTCCCTCAAAACACTCCCCTCCAAACACATTTATCTTGTCATTCTTGGCATATCTGGAAGCAGTTCTGGGAGTCCTCTTCTGTGTCTTTTGAGGTATTATCAAAAACTTCAGTGAATGTTGCTGCTGAGTACAATACAATGGAAAGGCAGTCTCTAAAAATTATAATATTATAGTGTGTCCGCATCTACCTTATTCACTGAAGCTGGCACTGTGGGATCTCTGGCTCTTCCCCAAAGCCAAAATGTCCATGAAAGATAAATTTCAGGGCTTCAAGACAGCCACATGGCACAATTAAAGACACAAAAGAGGACTTCTAGCCTGTAAGCCCAGAACTCTGGCGGCTGTGGCAGGAGGATCGTCACAAGTTCAGGACCAGCCTGGTCTACAACATGAGCTCAAGGCCAGCCAGAACTGCATAGCGAGACCCTGTCTCCAAAACAAGATAAAACGAAAAAGCAAAACAAAAGAAAAGACTTCTAGCACTGATACAGACAGTGGTAAGAATATGGGATAAATGTTTTCAAAGCAATGGAGAATATCTTGAGACAACAGCAATGCGTCTTTTACTGCATTTTTAAAATTTTTAAACATTTGCTATATTTTTTATTGTATCTGCTAGCTTCACATCTGTCAGGCTTCCTTAAGTGCAGCCAGACCTCCTATGTCAGTCTCTTCTGACCTGTCCCATCCATGGTTCCCCAGGACCCAACTTGACATCAGACTTGGTCTAGTAGGGAAACTTCCCAGCTAATTCCTCTCCTGGATTCTCTAAGTAGCATCTTCAGCCAACCGTCCCAGCAGCTGCTCATTCTCAGCTTGTCAATCTCAGTGTGACGAGGTGGCTTTTCTGTTCATAAGGACATATGCCACAGCCCGAGTCCTCACCGAGTTCTTAGACTTGTCCAGCCCAGAAGTATGCCACTGACCGCTCTAACAAAGAGGACACCAGCTCTCAACTGCGACCTTTCTATCCGGCTCCTTCGCTGCATGTTTCTCTCTCCAGGCTGCCACGGCTGCCATTCCCAGCCTGTAAGTCTGTGTCAGCTCCCGAGCCACTAGTCCTGCTTAGTCTCAATTTTCCCTGGCCACTCTCGGGAGAGCTCTTTTCATGGCCAGTTCTTAATAACTAGCTTCTCTCTTCACACCCACTGCCCTTCACTCAAAGGCCCTACCTGCCTCATGTTTGAGTTCATGCCTTGTTCATCTCACACAAATAATAACATGTGATCATGAAAATTTGGAAAATATAGCTAAGCCAATGAACGAATGAGATTTTTAAAAATAGTGTCCTGAAATAACTACTATGCGTGACTTCTTTACGTATATAATTTTACTTGATATTTATATGATAGGACACAGTATGGTTTCTTCCAGTTGAATTCAAACCTGCACAGTGTTTTAAGCAATTTTGTTTTGAATGATGTTGGACAGGATATTCAGTATTCAGTCCACCACGCTCTCACCACTCCTCATTTTATTATACCAATCCCATCTCATTCACTTAGACCTTTATAGCATCTGATTTTGCAATGTTGATATATATATATATATATATATATATATATATATATATACATATACACACACACACACACATACATACATACCTTGGTTCACAAATGTTGTGTTTGCAAACAATTTGGTTCACACACAGAAGTATCTGACAAAATTTTGTTTGCAAACTCTGCATTGGGTGTTGAACACAACCCCAGCCATCTTTCCCGCATGAAATGTGGCCATCTTTCCCAGAATTGTGGAACAAATTAAATTCATGAAATAAGACATCACTGTATATATATGTAGGTGTATATTTTTAAATTAATGCTACTCCATATTCTATTCTGTAATATACTTTTTTACATGCGGCAGTATTCTATCAACAACTTTCTATATCCAATACACAGCCACCTCCAACTTTGTTTTCACTGGTTAGAAAGTTTTCCATTGAAAAAAATGTACCATAATTTATTCACCTAACCCCTACTGTTGAACATCTGCAGTGCTCTCCATTTTCTCTGCTTCGGTGCACATCCCTGAAGCTGGAGCTTTGCGCACTTCCTTAATTAGTTCCCTGGGATAAATTCCAAGAAGTGGAATTGCTGGGTCAAAGGGAATTCACAGTTTTAAAAGCTTTTAACATGTGTGGCCAAATGGAGTGCTCAGAGTTTTACAATGACACAGGCCGTTGAGGGCTTCCTGTGACTGCTGTCACGCTGGACCCTTCCAGACAGTAACACAGCAACCCAAGAACACTCAATTGCTCCTCTCTTAAAGCTGTCTAAAGGCCACTCACCCAACAGAGGGGCTTTCCTCCAGTATCCATCCCGGACCTCCACGTAATCGTACCAGCACAGGCGGCTCTTAAATAAATCCATGGATGTGAAGTTTAGGACGATCTGTAAAGAATTACCATGAAGTGAGTCTGGGCAGCAAAGCCTGAGGCGTTCTGAATGATGCACTGAGCATGCCATCACCCGTTAGCACACGGAGCCCTCGGACCACAGCAGGGCTGCCTTCGCAGAAACACAGGCACAGGAAGCCGCGTGACATTAAATAATAAACCTTAGGCAGGATGGGGAGTGAAGAGAATGAGGTGGGTCCTTTGGCACTATCTGAGGAATCATTTGAGCTTTTGAAGTCACTAGGTGGTTTACAGAGAGTAAGACTCATTGAAAAAACAGGCTGAGATGCATTGAGACTGGGGATTTAGAAGGAGATAAAGGGGTCAATGAAGTTCAGAGATACAAAAAGATCTTATAACTTCATCAGTCATCTCAAAGGGTCTGGGGTTAGCCCAAGTGCATCTAACCAGCTCTGTGATCAAGGTCCCTTTGTCCATGACCTTACTTCTGAGGTATGTTGTGTCCAAGAGTCTTCCTACAGTCAATTCATTCGTTCATTCTACAATTGCTTGTTGACCACCTACTGTGTGCTAGTCTACGCTGGGAAATGGAGAGAGGCCAATAAGACAAAGTTATTTCCTATAGGGAGCTTAGGGCAAGAAGAAAAGGCAGGCACACCACACCAGTGGGGACACTACGGCATAAATGCTGAAAAGGAAGGGTCAGACAGTCCTGAGGTGGGAGAACTAAATTTTGTCTGGAAAATTCCTGAAGGCTTCTCAGAGGTGTGATCCTACAAGGATCAGGAGCTCGAGGAGCAGAGTGAAGAGAACTGCTATGAGCTGAGGCCAGCTTCTGTTTGAGGACCTGGACCATCAACCCAGTGTAGTGTGTATGCCTGAAATGAGGCAGCTAAAGAGGCAAAAGGTAAGACAAAGGCAGCAAGGGGCTCAGTTCAGGCTTTGCAATAACCTTCCAGCTCCCTGGGACACCCCTGAGGCCCTCGCTGGATATTCCAGGGGCCAACTCGGTGATTATTTAGAGGAGAGGGCAAAGTGGTCCTGCAGGCTGCCTTCCACACACGGCTGCCCATGAGTGGGCCCTGGTCCCCCAGCTCCCTCCAGCCTGGGATTCTCTCAGCAGATGGTCTGTAGTGGAGCCCAGGTCCCCTTCTCCCTTTGCCACACCCCTCCCCTGCCAAGCTGCTCAGCCTGCAGTGTGAGAGGCGGTGGCTTGTCTGGCCAGAGCTCTAGGCTCTCTCTGTGGCATCTTTCTGCTGCATCACTTCTCAGCTCTCCCTGATTCCCAGCTCTACCCCAGCCCTTGCACCCTTGACCCTACTCCTTTTCCAGTTCCAGTGGGAACCTTGCTCTCCTTTTCCAGTTCCAGTGGGAACCTTGCTCTCCTTTTCCAGTTCCAGTGGGAACCTTGCTCTCCTTTTCCAGTTCCAGTGGGAACCTTGCTCTCAGCAGCTCACCAGTTTCCAACATCTTCACTCTGCCCCTTTCCTGGCCAGTACTTTAATATTCAACCAGCCCAGGGACACTGTCTTCAAGTAAACCTTGAAGCTTGAGGGGCTGCCATCCTCTTGCCTAGATCTGAAGATAGTTATTTGTCCCCAGGGTTGTGGGGACAAATAACTCCCCCTGGATGGAACCTATCCTTTCTGGTTGTCACCATACTGGCCTATCCTCTCACCACTATCCTCTCTCACTGGCTGGCTCCTGCACTCCTTATTTCCCACCAGCCATGAGAGCACCTCGAATCCAAGCACTTCCTCCCCCACCTCCCTGACTGTAGGAGACTTATCACCTTGGTCACTCAGGCATCATGCCTTGGGGCCACCCATTTTCCTCTGTTGCTGACCCTCTCCATATCTACACAGCATCTGTGCTGATGTCTCTTTCCCTTTAAGATGTCTCTGTCTCTTCCCTCCAACCCAATCTTCCCCCTCTTGTTGTCTCTTTCCTGACTGCTGCTGCTGAGATGATCCCTGCTGTGCCCCTAAAATTCTGCATCCTAGAGCTTCAAGATGAATCTTCCTTCTTGTATCTCATGTTTACCAGATCCCTCCCATACTTAGGAAACCTCTGTGGATCCCCACATTCCTGTCTCATATGCTAAACACTGTTGACTGTCCACAAACTTCAGGGCCAGACTCCATCTCCTTTCTCCTGGGGCTCCCTAGTACACCCACACTAATGAAACCCTCCTCAGGCCCAGAAAGGTGTCCCGTCCTCTCCACACCCTTCCCTTACTGACCAATGGGCATAGTCTGATCTCTGCATCTTTGGAACTCCTCTTTCTCATCTAGTGATTCTGAACGGTGTCTTTAGGATCAGGCAGGTCATACTTCTCACCTCTACCAATTACCAGCCCTGAAATCTTGGTGAACACCTAAATTCTTGGACTTCTAGTTCTTCATCTTCAAATCAATATACCCACTACTGAGTTGTTAAAGGAAGTGTATAAGGAACTATATAGATTTTGTAAGAGTGCCAAACCCAGATTAGAGTAGGTACTCCATAAATGGCAACTAAAACCCAGCACACTGGTTTAGTGCACTACACTTAACACGCTACCACTGACGCTACCTGTTCCACACAGACTTCCCATCTTGTCTGGCATTAAAGGTGCCCACCTCTTCCCTCAGAGCAATCCTGTTCAGCAGTCAGGTGCCAGGACAAGTAACATCTTCCACGAAACCCTGTGATCTCCTAGACAATGAAGAGTGGGTACCATAAAATAACAGACTAGCTTACTCTATCATCATGCTGTGTATATGTCTGCATGCATGTGTATGTCAATCTCAAACTACACTGGTGTTTAAAACCCTACTTGCACTTTAGAATCATCTTAGAAGCTTTAGGAGAAAAGTTGTTACCAAGAAAATATACCCCTTTCCATTGAGTCAGACTGCCAAGGAGTGGGGAAACCCAAACTAAACACTAAGTGTCTTAAAGACAGGGATGTAACTTAGATTTCTCTCAAATCCCCTCGGTGTTTTTATTCGGGTGATCGAGCTCAGTAATACTTGTAAACTGCTTGCACAATAATTCTTTAGCCTTTGCTTTTTAATGAAATGTTAGTACAACTTCCTTGGCAACACATTCATGATCTAAATGAATGGGATAATTATTCGAGCTAATTATTTTAAGTATGTTAATGAACCATAAAGACCATAGAGGAAGAGGTGACGAAGGAGAGGCGATGCTCAAATCAATCAAGTTTGTTAATTATTAGGAGCTCTGGGGAAAGCTAGATGGAGCAGAAATTGGAATAACTGGTGCAGGAATTTCAACGATGTATTTTCTCCTTGCCTCCAGTGAGTACTAATAATTGAGGCTCGGTGAAGCTTACATAGTTCAAACATATTACAGAGCCTCTGCTGTGTAGGGCAATTCAACAATTTGGGGATTATTAGACTCTTTCCTCTTTCTCCCCCTCCCTGCCTCTCTCCTGTTAGTGTCTCCAGCAGAAATAGAGATGTCACATCTACTCGAGGCCGAAAGTCTGGAGTCTCAGATACAAGATGACATCCACACAGCATTAAATGCATAGAACCAAAGATTTGGGGCACGTGTACATATGAGTGCATTGTGTGTTGTAAGTGTATGTTCAAATGTGTACCTGCTACTGTGTTCCCTCCCTGTAATAATATAAGATGATGGTCAACCATTCAGAGTGGGTTCAAATCCCAACTTTGCAATATATTTAGTAGCCTTAGGCAGTTCATTCGCTTGCCTATAAAATAAGCAAGGTGACAGCACCTTGCCTACGAAGTTGACGTGAGTATTACATTGAATGAGCCCTGTAACACATGAGGAGAGAACCCAGTCCATGGAGAATGTTCATAATGCTTCCTAGGCATTTCTCTCTCATATCACACTATGCTTGACTCAACCCTTCATTTTTAGAAGCTGTAATTCAGTAACGCTTGTAGTTCTTTATAGGCACCTGAAAAATTCCAACACACCACTGCCACCCTGGCTACTAGTTTTGCACTCAGCCTCCGATGCGTCCATGTACCCTTTCAACAAACCCTCACTGTGTGCCACGTACTATGTGGGGTGCAGGGCCTGAGGGTGGACAGTGAGTTTAAGGTCAGAAGTGAGACAAATATAGCCGCAGTCATGAGCCATGCTGTGATACCGTGACATTATAGAAACAAGAGTGAACACAGGGGGTGTCCCCTTACTTCAACCCAAGGAAAAGACAGTTGCAGCTGATCTGAGACAACTTGAGGAACACTTGGATTTTCAGAGACATAGAGTGAAAGATACCCTTTGGAGTATGAAGCCCATGTTCTCTATTCCCAGTTCTGTATCTTGCAGTGAACTTGGGCAAGGACCTTAATGTCCAAGGAATGAATAAAAGAATATGAACCCTCTCACAGGGCTGAGAACACATCACTGATGGAGCAGAGTAAAGAGGCCCTGGCCTTGGGCTCAGCTCTGGAGGGTCACAGAATCTTCAGAGCCACAGAAACATGGCCATGCAGAGGCCATCTGCCCTCTAGGTCTCACTCCAAGGGACCTGGGACCTGGGATTCTGGAACTCCCTATCCAAATAGTGCTCAGTCTATTTGGAGGACACTCAAGGGCATCTTTCCTGGATCTCTCCTCCCAAGGAAGATGCATGCCTGGCCAGGCCACCCACCGGAGCGCTCCAGTAAGAAACAGCTATTTGCAAGACAGGAGTAGATGGTTCCCAGGAGTGTGGGCTATAGGTCAGCAGGGGCACCACATGGTAAGACAGACAGGAGGGGGACAGGCTGGTTGTGCTTTGGTACCAGCTGTCCCCAACTGCCACCTTCCAGACCAACACATTAAGGTGTCAATAAATTTTACACCGGACCTTGCCCTCCAAGACATTATAACACTTATCAAGGAAGGAGGACAGAGCCTCCTTTACCTTAATCTACAACTTACATGGACAGTGCCAGGGCTCTCTGTTATGAGTGAAACCGGTGGAGGAGTCCAGAAATAATGGATGTAAAGCAACAGCCTGTGCCTGCAACGTGGTGCGTGCATGTAACAAAAGAGCCGTTATTAGTACTAGTGACTAGTGCTCCTGCCTCCGCCAGACAGTCATCATTTTCCAGGAAGTTTTTTGCCTATCTTTGAAAAATGTATTGATTATTATTTTAATTATATATACTTAGGGGATACAGCATAATAATTTGATACATGTGTACAACATGCGATGGTCATATCATGGTAGTTAGCATTTCCACCTACCTTCTCCCCTGGCGTGACAGAGATCCTCCAGACGCAGTGGGAGTAAGAAGGGTAGCCATTTGGGAAACCAGGCGCAGAAAAGTTTCCTGTTGTGTCCTGCAGGGTCTCCCCACACGCTGCACAAGCAAATCAACAACTGTGACACCGGCTCCATGCCTGGGAGGCTCCTGCCTGTCACTGCCAAGCAAACACACCCCTTTACCAGCCAACAACCTCAGAAGGGTTGGCATAAGGCAGTGACATATGGAAAGTACCCGCAGTGCCACAGAGCAACACCCAGGGCTCTCCGAGCCTCTCAACACCGATCAGCCTGAACCTGAACTCTCCAGCAGGCTGTGGAGCCGTGGGCTGGGTATTAATTTTCTTATCTGTAAAATAAGCAGTGTGGACCTCAGAGTCTGAGTGGAGTCATCTGTATTATATGCAATGGGTCCACTCAGTGTCAGGCAGCTAGTAAGCACTCCGGACATCGTGGCCATCATGATTGCTATTGATAACATCTGGGCAGGAAGAGCGTGCAAGTGCAAGCTAGTGAAGCAAAAAGAAAAAGTGCACTGTGAAACTCATTCCAGGTGATGGTTTAAATCTTGTCTCTTTTTTTTCCCTGCTAGGCACTTTTGAGAGAGCTACCAAATAAGCAGAGAAAAGTGCAGGGGCACAGGAGCTGGAACATTCCATAGCATGTGATTCTGCCTCACATGTTTTGACAGTTGCCTGATAATGAATCTAAAACAGTCATGTGAAAATATTTCACCTAATTTGTCCTTTAAAGAAAAGAGTATTGGCCGGGGATTTAGCTCAGTGGCGTAAGTGCCTGCTTGGCAAATGCAAGATTATGAGTTCAATTCCCGGCACCAAAAAATAAATAAATAAATAAAAATTAAAAAATAAAAAAAAGAGTATCTATAGCTTGGGAGCTGTAGGTTTTGTATTTCCCTGAGTCTTGGGATTGTAACCCCAAAGACAAAGACAGTGGCATGTCAAACACCCCTGGGGGACCACTTCCAAAGAGTGGGGAACAAAGCATTCTTAAGCATCTTCTCTACAAGTGATTCAACCTGTGCAGGGCAACAGCCTTAGGTTTCAGTTATTACTTGAACATCCTCGAAGCTCCATATTTTCTGGAGTTTCAGGAAGGGAGAGGTGCAGAACTACCCATCACTGGCCTCAGGAAATCCTGGATATCGGGGTTTCAGTATCACATTACCGAACAACTGCCAGGCATCGTAAGGATTATGCCCAGCAGTCAACAACCCCCGAGGGTTCCATGGCAATTATTTTAGAATAATCATCAACATTCTGCAAGAACAGATACATTACTGTGTGGCTTTATGGTATTTACCAGCTGCCTTCAATCCTTTTGGGAAATAAGCAGCATATACATTATAACTAAATAAGTACTATAGCATTTCCCAGAAAATGCTATAAGGTTACCCTTTAAATTCAGCAAGGTTATATGATATGGGCATCCTGCATTTCAGCCCTAACATGTCCCCAGATATCTAATGGCTAGATGGACGTATTTCCTAGTTTCATGGACACAAGCACACTCAGCACTTTGCAAGCCCCACAGTCCCACTCAGTGGGGCAGTGTGACAGCCTAGATTTTCTCCAATGGCTATCATTTCAAATATTCCATCCCATTATCAAACTCTGCGTCCAATTGGAAGAGAGGGGAGAGGAGCCAGTGAAAGAGAAGAGGGCAGGGCAGGGCAGGGCAGGGCAGGGCAAGGAAGGGAAGGGGAAGGGAGGGGAAGGGAAGGGAGGGGCAGGGAGGGGAAGGGAAGGGAAGGGAAGGGAGGGGAAGGGAAGGGAGGGGCAGGGAAGGGAAGGGAAGGGAAGGGAAGAAAAAAGAGGAGGGAAAGGAAGGAGAGGGGAGGAGTAAAACTATACATGGTACCTATGAGCCCCTTAAGGCATAGTTAGTTGCCCAATGAAAATATTGATTTATTAGAATGACTAAAGCTCTACTTTACTGTAAAATGGACTTCTAGAATGAAAACTCCCAATTCCTACTGGGTTTAATTTATTCTCCTGACTCCCTATTTAAGACCTCAGAATATCCCTTGACTCATTCTTGCTTATTTGTGCCTGAATTCTGCCAGTATTCATCAAATGTCTCTTCCAGCCCCTACCTCCCATGTTGCCTGTTCCAGACCCTTCTTTCTGTCCTCCTCAAGCCTCTTCAGTGTATTCTGCCCATCAGTGGTAAAACTCAGCTGCTTAGACAATGCTTTGCTCTGACCCAAGGCACTCCCACCACTACCACCACCACCCCAAAGAGCAAAGTATGGGAATTAAAGGGGAAAGCCCCAATGTAAAGAGAAGGGCGTGCTGAACTGGCTGCCGAGGAGGGATTTTCTCCACCCTCGTACTGTGCAGCCTAGAGCGGGAGACTGACGGTCCTGACTGAGACCACAGAAGCGGCCTCATGTATAGCACCTGGACTTCCTCTACCTGGGCATTTAGGAAACAGACCCGCACCATTCCAAAAGTA
This sequence comes from Dolichotis patagonum, assembly GCA_004027295.1. NCBI lineage: Eukaryota > Metazoa > Chordata > Mammalia > Rodentia > Caviidae > Dolichotis > Dolichotis patagonum. The sequence continues at coordinate 54,620 of PVJX010001607.1, read as the reverse complement.
CTTTTCCTCGTTCTCCATTTCCTGCCAAGTCTTCCTTTGTTCTTGTGTTGCCAAACCCACATCCCCAGTTCTACAAAAAAAAAAGAGAAAGTGCTTTTACTGTTACAGGGTCCCTCTGCATGGGTATGTAGGTTCTACTGTACCTTCTTTCCCTTAGTTTTGCCGAAGATGTGCAAAGCCTGCCGCAAGTCCAGCTGTGGGCCCCGAGACCTGTAATTCCCATCATCATTCTGGCTTTCTACACTATCTAGCACATCCTAACAGAAGGACACCAGAATCACAGCTGCCAAGCCATGGTCCTTTAGGCTCCCCAAGTTCTTATCCCAGCAAGGGGAACAGTGTACAAAAAGCATCAAGTTGTACTCCATGGGGTGCTGGGAGGTATTGGGAAACCCCGAGGCTCATGGTTACCTGGGCATTTGTACAGCTTCCTAGCTTGAGCTATGTCTCCCTGGCTGAGCCGCACACGCTGGCCAATGGTTGGCCGGATGCCATTGTCGTCTCGACGGGGGAGGATGGTGTCTAAGAAAACTCCTCTACAGAAAGAAAACAAGAGAGAGAGGAAGAAAAGTCAGGACAGTCTGGCTCTACAAGCTTGGATTTACAGTCTTCATTTCCTTGCCCATAACCCACCCACATTCCTACGCCTGGTCTGCATCTCCCTGGCTGGCACAACCAGAGCTATGTCCCTCACTCACACTGGCATTTCATCAGTGCCTGCTCACTTCCCAGTGGGAAGCTGACTGCCAACTTGAAAAATATGCCTCTTTCAGTAGCCTGGAGCCCTCTTTACTAATGTGTACTGAGCATGTCCACAAAGCCCCTGACAGCCCCCAGCCTCAGGGTCACCAGGCTGCACAACACAGGGAGCACCGAGAGCATGGTACGAGTGGCGCCCCTGGGGTTGTGTACTGGGAACAACCATGTGTGGAGAAATCTTGGAGCTGCCCCAGGGGAAGCTTGGGAACTGGTCCAGCGTAAGGCTCTGCAAGGGGAGAGTTGGCAAGTGCAGGTGGACGAGTTAGTAAACGAGGAAGAGCCTTGCTGTCCAGAGGAGCAGTCAGAGAAACAATGAGATAAATGCAGAGAACAAGAGGGAGTCAAAAGAGCCCGGGGCTCCAGGTTTCCATTCCAGGCCTGGCTCTGCCAGCTGAGTGAGCTTGGCAAGCCCCTCGCTCTCTCTGAACCTTTCTGAGCAGCAGTTTATTCCTCTGCACTATGAGACAGCCTAGATGATCACAGCAGCCCCTCCCAGGGCTAACAGCTTATTCTACTCCAACACGAATAACATCTAAAATATCTAAGAACAAGTGGAATGCAAGATGCCTGGCCAAGCCACAGCCCTATTCACCCCTCCGTGTAGGTCTGGTTCTTCCTTGCCTGTCTGTTGCCAGTTCTGGGCCCCTGCCCCTTCCCCTGCCTCAAGATCTTCTAACTGGGTCCTCTCCTGGAGTTCAGGCCTTCCCTTGGACAAGCTCCTTCCCCAAGTACCAACCTGTTTCTTTCTTGACCAAGTTTCTGGAAAGAATCATTTCCATCCCCACCTGATGCTCACCTCCCTGTCACTCCTCACCCCAAATGCTACCTGACCTTGTTAACAATGGCCACCACACCCTCACCAGTGAGTGCTTCTCAGTCTGCACCTGTCCTCTCTTTGGCCTGGGACCTCTTGTCCCTCCCACCTCAACTCCCTTCTCCCATTTTCCAAGGTGCTGCTCTCTGAGCTGAAAGACAGGAGCTACTTTCTCCTCCTGTTTCCAAGATACGCCTCAGGACTCTGTTCCCACTCTGTTCTCTATCCATGCTCTCATGGGTTCTCTATCCAACTCATATGGGTTCCAGCCACCACCTGCAAGCCCACAGCAAATTCCTTGTTTCCAGTCCAGAGCCATCTGCACTTGAGACCACTTCCCCTAAGTTGCCCTACGGGCCTTTAAGGTCCAATGCCAAATTTGGCTTGCAACCCAAATTTATTCTGTTCTTTGCTCATTCCATGACCTGGTCTCCTGAGTCAAGCTCTGAAAGCCCCCTCAGCCCCTCCCCGTCCCTCAGACTCGCTGGAACCAGGAAGAAGGTCCTATGTACTGTATCTTTGACATGTCCTGTTCATTTCCAGACTACTACCTTAGCTCAAATAATCCATATTTCTTCCGGGATTCCTTTCAGTAGCTTCTTAACTGCCCTCTCCTTATAGATTTAGCTATTACTGCTCTACCCCCATCCCCCAATGCTGCTATGAGCTCCTCCCAAAATGCAAGAGTGGGCATGTGGCTTCTTTGCCTAGCACTGTCACCAACCTGAATCTCCAAGCCCTTTGCTCACTGCTTTGTGGCTCCCTAAACAAGCCCTTGCATATACTATCCTCTCCCCAGGCTGCCCATGCTTCCTCTGTGCTCAAGGACTACTCATTCCCCAAAACCCAATCAGATATCTCCCTCTGTGAAGTCTCCCCTGGGCACTCTGTGCCACTCCCACTTCATCACTCCCTCCTCCAGCCCTTATTTGTCTGGTCCCTTCTTATCATACTGTATGTTGCTTTTTGGCTTTGTTTTTAGAAATGATAGCATTGTCTCCTCTGCTGAAAATAAGTTTCTGAAGCACAGAGACTGACCCAAGAGACTAGAGCACAGCAGGTTTCAAGAATACTTCTTGAATCAAATTATCCTGCCAAGACAGGACACAGTCTTCAAAAAATTTTGCAAAGTAGATATTTACATCTAAAAAGAAATACTGAAATGTACATATATTATATAGCTATTAGCTGTGTGCTTTCTTCTCTCTCTTTCAAACATTGTTTTCCTAAATTGTATACTTCCTTGGAAAATGTATATTACCCCTATTTTTTCTTGGTCACATCACTGTCTTCTCTTTTTGTTTTGCATAAGGCTGTTTCTCTAAGTTAGACTTCGGGCTTGCTTTCTCTGCAGTGCTAGCATGGGGGAGTCTAGATCATCTGCTGATTTCCTTTTCACACCCCCATGCCTACAGTTAACCTTCTGCTCTGACTTGCTATAATTCCCATCTCCCAGTGTGCAGTTCTCTAGAAAATTTCAGGACAATCCATGATCTCCGTCACTGGCTTCATGAGGCTTTAAATCATAGGTGATGACTCTATGTAAAACTAAGTGCAATGACCTACTCCGCTAAAGATAGGCACTTCTGCCCTAACTGAAGATGAGGCACTCATAATTATTTCCCTGAAGAAAAGAATTTCATGGCACAACATAGGGATCACTACATGTTCTAGACAGCGAGGTCCACTGACCCTGTAGTAACTGGCAAAGTCACCAAAAGGCTTGGCATGTGGAGGCCATGTTCTCCCCTCCGACACTATTCACAGGACCTGCCTATGTGCCAGGTCTGGGTTGGACGCTTAATGTGCATTATCTCATTGAATCTTCATAACATCCTAGGAGACAGGCCAATCCTCACTAGGCTCTGCTCTCTGCAGGTGAGCCTGTGGGGCCTCGCGTGACTTGCTCAGGGCACAGCCAGTATACAGCGGAAGCCCATCTCTGGCATCTTCCTCCTTATAGCCAGTGTTTCCTACTCTTCAGAAACAGTAAGATTTAATATGCATTAAACGATAGCATTAAGAATACAGAAGGCTTCAAACCCAAAGTAGCCGTTACGACACTGACTCGCACTCAGCCGTCCCTGAGCTGGGACAACCCTGGCCCCGTGCAAAGCGCCATAGTAAGGCTCCTTCCCCCTTTCATGGAGGAGACTCCTGGCACTGACATTCTGTGAACTAAGAAAGGGTTTGGCAGATGCCTTGGGGAATAAAACTGTCAGCTCTGAGTTTCCCAAACAAAGACGTCCCTGTACTAGGGAACTGTCTCCTTGACTCCTGGACCCATGCCCAACAAAACCTCCAAAGACACCACTCCCCACAGCCTGGCCCAACCAAGGGGGAGGGGAGAAGAAATGCAATAAACCAGAGGGAACAAAATTGGAAGGCGACAACTCAGTCATGAGGAGACATGAAGCCTGGGTTTCCCATCAGCAGGAAAAGCCTGTCCCTGGATGAGGCGAGTCCTGGGCTCTTTTCTGCCCTTTTACAGAATGAAAGACAAGATACACACAGTTCGGCTCCGGAGGATACATGACCAGGAGCAGTAACCTGAAGTTAGAGAATAAGGAACTGACAAACTCCCAGAAAAGCCCATCAGTGAGAGCCCATGGAACAACTCCCGGACATCCACACCAAACATTGGCAGAGAAAATAAAAGCAGGTAACTACCTGCAGCAAAAGAGATTTGCTAAAATGATTCTGTACTCAGGAGCAGAAGGGAGAATGGAGCAGGGGTAGATCATTGAAATAATAAACCACACTCTTTATATCTATAACCCTTTGCAACATGACCATTCCATTCCTCCTACTGAGAGGTAGTCTCTCCACTCACTGGAGTCTGGCTGACCCTGTGAGTTGGCTGGACCAACAGAATGCAGCAGAAGTGATGTCATGTGAATTCTAGAGCCTAAGCCTTAAGAGCCTAGTAGATTCCCAGCCTGCCCTCTGGTAGCTCTGTGTCCTTGTACAGGGAAAAGCCTGGTTGCTCTTCTGGGGCAGGAAAGACCACCAGGAAGGAGAACCGAAGGGTGTGGCCCGGCAGTGCAAATCTGTCAGACACGTGACTGGCCATCTTGGACTCCCTGGGCCAATCAAGCTGTCACACAACTCTTGCTGTTTGACCCCGGGCAAGACTAGAGAAGAATGTGCAGCCTAACTCAGACATCAGAAAGAATAATAAGCTGCTGTTTTAGGCATCGAATAATTCTACAGCAACAGGAAAGTGAAGAGTAGCATGAAGAGAAATTTGCCTTTCGGGAAGCTGCTCTGCTCCTGAGTGACCTTCACACACAGGTGCTGCCGTCCATCAACCTCGCTCCTAGCAAATTCTAGGTGCTTTGGCTGAGGAGCGATTATTTCACGGGGTTTACCCATGGATTTCCATTGGTCTGTGCCGATGAAATGGTTTATACAATAGGGTTACCTCCTGAGGGCAAAAAGGGCAGCGTCATAAGGTAGAGACTTCTTTAAAAAAAAAAAAAAAAGCAGCGGTGGCTGCCCCAGGGAGAGAACCGGCTGGTGTCTCCCGAGATCCCGCCACGTTGGAACTTAGGGTGCTGGGCAACAAGGCGACCCGCTCGCCTCCCTGGTAAGCAGCCGTGAGCCTACCAGCATGTGGGCTGAGAATCAAACATCCCAACCTCCCCCTACCATTAGCAAATGGGAGCCAGAGGTCTGAGCATCTCTTGAGAGGCTGACCATAAGCAATATAGCAAATAAGGAAAATATTGTTATCACTGTTTTGCTTTGTCCTGATTAACTGTTTTGCTCTATTCAATATTCTGTTTTGATAGGTTTTATGGCACCCCTGTATCTTTGGAGAAAAGCTAGGAGAAAAGTAGTTCTGCCTGTATCACTTTGAGGTGCTGCCTTAGCCGACTCGGGTTATCTCTCTCACCGGCACTTTGGGGGCTCCTGGCCTGCAGGAGCTGTGTAGGCAGAGACCCTGAGATGCTGCTAACCTGTAACCTCGTCAGCTGGTGCCTCTAGCAGCCATGTCCAAAACAGAGAGAGCCAGTGGTCACTGGCTCCTTAGAGCTCAGGGGTTATGACTCTTGAGCCAATGGTAGCTCCCTGTTACCTTTGTGCACACAGAGACTCAACCTGCACCACCTCCCTATCTGCTATGACCGCTATGACTGCTATGACCGATGCACAGTGCAGAATTTGTTGACAAGCTCAACATGTAAAGTGTACATGTCTTTACAGTCTGCACTCTGATCACTAAATCGATTCCAGGCTTTCCGTCCTTACTTTCTTCCCTCATCTCTCCCAGATTTCTCAGCTATTTCCCCCGGTTTCTCACCTACTATTTTTTCTTATTATTCTGAGTATGTATTGGAAGTCACCTCAAGCCTTTTTGGGGAAGGATTAAATAAACAGCTGGTCTGCACTGTGGAAATCAGTGTGAAGATTCCTCAAAACTAGAACTAAAGGTCCCATTCAACCCAGTATTCCCCTGCTGGGTATTTTCCCAAAAGAATTAAAAAATCATACCACAATGATATATGAGCACCCATGTTTATAACAGCACAATTTGTAATAGCTTAATCTTGGAAACAACTCAAATGCCCAACTTCCAAGGAATGGATTTTAAAAGATGTTATATTTTTATACAATGGAGTACTACTCAGCCATAAAGAAGCATAAACTTGAGCTGTTTATAGGTAAATGGATACAACCAGAGACCATACTCATAAGTGAAATAAATCAGACTCATGTGTGTAAACATCATATTGTCTCCCTAGTATAAAAACCTGAAAGAGTAAATAAGATTCAAACTTATAATAGATAAAGGGAAAGAAACTGCTCAAAAGGAAAAGAACAACTAGGATGAGGGAAAGAAGAGGGAAGAAAAAAGAAAATCTATATATATAAATTCATACAAGATAGCTAAGATAATTATCCTACTGATTTCCATTAGCTCATTGAAAAGAATAGTTTGTGCTTGTGTAGCTTGATCAATTTTGCATGCCTATATCTGGCAATCTGAGCAACTACCGTGAAGACAACAATACACGATATATTAACCACTGTTAATTTCCTCTTATCTTGTTTTGAAATTTTGTATCATTGTTTTTGATACTCTAAAATTTAAAAAAAAAAAAAAACAGCTGGTTTGAAATGGAAATTGAAAAGAAAGTCCCAAGTGAGCAAATGTTTGAACTGTGTGTCTCCTTTGACACAATGGTGGGGAAACCCTAAAAAAGAAGACTAATAAGGGTAAACTTCCTTACATAAAACATTAATGACATAGTTCGAGGCTGGAGTAATGCTGCAAATTCTTAACATCTGCAAAGCACAGTATGGCTCAGCAGAACAGACCCTGCCTGTGCCAGCTGAAAATGACAGGTCCAACCCTACAAGGTAGGTAGAGTCCATCGTCCATAACCCGCAGGCAAGGAGGCTACAACTTTGTTCTCATTCTGACCCCAGCCACCTGTGCACCCTTGGGCCACTGGAGCCTCATTTTCTTTACTCTGAAGTGAATCTTAACCAAGTATGGTGGTGCATGCCTATAATCCAAGCACTTGGGAGGCTGAGGTGGGAGGATCACTGCAAGATCGAGGCCAGCCTGGGCTACAAGGTGAGTCCAAGGCCAGCCTGAACTGCACAGTGAAACCCTGTCTCAAAAAATACAATAAAATAATAAATAAATAAAGTGAAGCTATGATTTACAGTCCTCCCACTTCTGACACAGCCTAGTTTCCAATAAACCAAACCTCTTCTTGAACTGGTGAGTCCTACCATGCTTATACGAGCACATGTTTTACAGACTCCCCAGTCCATGGGAAATTTTACACGGAACCTCTAAGTTATTATCCCCACCTGCCTCTCAGTAATTTCTCTTTTCCACTTTGCTGTGTCAGACATTATGGCATGATGGAACACCAGCTTCACAACGGGATTCAATCTTATTAGTGGAAATTTGATTAGGTTATATTTCACTGCAGCCCAGAGGCCACTATATTTCGGGGACAGACAGGCCAGCTGAGCTACTAGCACACAGAGACCTGCCTGCTCTCCACCGACCTCAGGAATCCGACCCAAGCCTGTGACAGGGACAATAAAACACAATAGCACGAGCATGGGCTCCAACCTGGAGAAGGTGTTCCGGGCATAGTGCATGATGCTGTCGAAGTCGTACGTCTCCCCCAGAGAGCTCACTTCCCCAGCTTCCATTTTTAAGAAATTATACTCCTGACCTGTGACACAACACCGTAGTAAGGCTTTTGAAAACCAAGGCAGCACCTGAAAGGAGGCAGAGCAGGGAGAGAAGGCCCCATAGAGACTTCCTGCAGCTATCTTAATTCGGTCAGTGGGTAACAGAGTTTGGAGGGTTTCTGGTTGTTTTTAATAGACTATTTAGAGATAGGGAATTTAGAACAAACCCTGTCTCCTCCCAGCCCCACCACCCCACACCCTCCCCAAATGCCACTTGAAACTCTTCACTATGTTTGCAGACAGATGAGTAGTTGATCTGTTTGTCCTCCAAAACAAAGTTTTTTAAATTCAAAACCCAAAACATTCTGATTTCGTCAAAGAAACAAAAGAAAATGCATGTAAGAGTTCAATTTCAAATATCTCACAATTCAGAGTCTCTAAAGCAAGTTTAAGGCAACCATATAATAAGCTACTTTCATGTTCAATACCAACTTTTATATTAAATTATTTAAGATGAACATCAATTTTTTTTATCTAGACATGTTATGTGCCTTGGGGCAGAATGCTTCCAGGCAGAAACACTGCTTAGACCTATATCTTAATTGTGATACAGTTTCAAAAAGATGTGTTGCCCAGGTCAGCAAGATGATATCTGACCAGAGCTGGGAGAACTTACTTTTTGGCTGATTGGTCCTATTGCCGCAACAATGTTCTGGTCAATTTTGTCCCACTTAAGAAATGTGATTGGATTTCACTGTCCTTCATAATATGCAAAATCATTATTTCACTTTTACTGAAACCTGTGACCTTCAGCAAATGACTTCCAGGAAGGCCACAGGTGTGCAAAGGCAGTGCTGGCGACAGGTGCCTGCACAATCGGGTTGCTGCCCTCCCTCCCACTTAGCAATTGGCACTGGACAGCCTTTTGCTGGCCTTTTCCTTGTCTCCTTACCTGGCTGGATGTTTTCTCTGATGATGGTGACATGTTGGTCTCTATCTGGCCGTGTGTGTTCGTGCCAGAACCCAACCACGTGGCCCAGTTCATGAGCCACAATGCCAAACTTGTCACAGTTTTTCCCAATGGATATGGCCTGTGGACCCCCTCCTCGGCGTCCAACGTAAGAGCAACAGCTGGACAAGGGTAGAAACGCTCAGGTCAGCAGGCGAGGGACATGCACAGCGGGAGGCAAGCCCACTCCACCCTTCACACCGACACAGACACAGTGCGGGCAAGAAGGCGCTGTCGTCATCTACCTTCCCCCACTGCAGAAAACCTGCCCAAAGTGCTTCTCCACCTTTGTGGTGGTCATGGACCCTCTTGAGAATGTGAAGGAAGAAGACAGCTCTCTTACCGAGATAAAGAACATCCTGCACCTCTCCCCCGCCACACCGAAGCTGAGCACAAGCCAGAGACGGTGGAGGGAGCCGCTGAGCTTCCGGGAAAGCAGAGCTCTTGACACCACTGTCAGAGCGGCCTTAGAAGTGACCCTCCTCGGGGCACGATTATTCTGTCAAGTGTTCTTCTTAATACACTGGCCAACACTTCATCAAACTATTTTGATAAAAGCATTTTGCAAATTGAAGTGGTTCATAATCCCACCATGTCTACTGAGTGTTAAAAAGAACACTGCTATATTCCAAACCCTTTGCCCTGTATCCGATCTGTTCATCCAAAGATACTCAAGATTAACAATTCCTTGGATGTCCTCCTCCTCCTTTATTAGATAAAGACATAACTGTATAGACAGATACATAGATATATCTAAAACTTTGTTTAAAGTTTTGAATTACAAAATACACTACATACATTGTTCTTCATTCCATCTCCCTCAATTTAGAGATTTATTTAAACAGCATGTATTCTTTTTTTTCTTCTCGAAGCAACATAGTACTAATTTTATTTCATGACACTAATATTTTAGTAATGCTATTTCATCAGTCTCCTACTTATGAACACTTAGTTTTTGCTCTTTAAATAAGTCTGTAGAGTAGAAAGACATAAAACAAATAAACAACAAAAACAAACCAAGGAGATGACTAGACTTTTACTTGTTCATGGTAGTGTAAATCCCTAGCAATGAAACTGGTGGATAAAGGATATATGTATTTGAAATTTTTATTACGATTCAAAGATGTATTTTCTTACTATAAAAATGTATAAAACAATATATAAAAACAATTTTTAAATTAATTTTGTGATCAGTCACTTTAGAATCTCTTGAGGTTTCTGTTTTCAATGGTTTTCTAGGTATACAATTGTGATATTAACCTTCAACAATATTCTCTTTGTCTCGTTCTTGCCAATATTCATTGTGTTTATTCATTCTGTCTAGCTATATTAGTGTTCCAAAACAATGATAAATAATTATGGTTATCATAAATGTATTTGACTTGTGCCTGACTCTAGCAGAAATTCTTCTAAGAATATCATCAGTAAACATCATCTTGGCTTTTGGTTTGAAATTATATACATATATGTGCTATATGCACATGTGAAAACCCCTATGGTATTAGTTATTTTTCTATTTTTGTAATTGGCCTCTATTCCTATGCTAACTTGTCCATTTTTTAAACAAAATGCATGTGCTGAATCATGGCAACACCTTTCAGCACCAACTGAGATAACACATACGGTTTCTCTCCTCCGATCTATTGATCTATCAATCAGGGTAGATTTCCTAATATTGAATCAATCTTATATTCTTTAGATATAAGCCTATGTGGCAGCCTACTCTTCTTTTCTTCCACTATGGAATTCTAATGTTTTATTTGGGATTTTTGAGACAAGATCTTACTACATAATATATAAGCTGGCCTTGAACTCACTATGTAACCTAGGCTGTCCTTGAATTCATGGCAATCCTCCTACCTCAGCCTCCCAAGTGCTGGAATTACAGGAGCATACCACCACACCCAGTTATTTGAGATTTTGCATGTCTATTCATGTGTGAGAGAAGTTTAAAATTTAGTTACTTTCTTATTTATTGTTGGCACCCTTTTTCTCATTCAAGGTAGCAAATCCTTGGTATTTCTTAAAGAAATTTGGAAATGTTCTTTCTCTATGCTCTGAAAAGTCTAAATAGTATTAGAGTATGTTTCCTGAAGGTCTAAAAGAATACTTATGTGAAAATCTGACTTGGCTGTTTGGGAGAAGTAGCTTTTTCCTTATGTTTTTCAATTTCTTTCCATTGTTAGTCTGTGCCAGGATTTTATATTTACCTAGAAGTCACTCACATTATCCAGATCTTTGCATCTTGCCTATGTTCTTACCACAGATTTTACCCTTTCTCGTTATAGTCTTCCTTTTTTAAAAATAATTTCTGACTTTGAAAGCAAAAACAAGGTTCAGGTTAGTTGATTACTTGCATCTTGCCTACATGGTGCTACAAACTAGTTTTTTATGATTCTACTGTATCTGTGGCTATTTCCCATTTTTCAATTTCTAATCTTGTGTGTTTCTGCCCTGCCACTTTTTTGTCTTAAACTACTCGATGGTATATTTGCTTATTCAAAGAAGTCACTCTTGAAATTACTAGCCCTCTAATGTTTTACCTTGTCTGTTTCCTTGCATTCTTATCAGGTTGATCTTATTATTGTGCTGCTGGTGGTTTATACTTATTATTTGTTTTGGGTAACTTCTTTGAACTGAATATTTCATTGTCATTCTTAATTAGTGTGTGGACAGAGCCTTAGGCTTATCCATTTTATTTGGAACTGTATAGCTTTTGCCATCTAGAATTCTGCAATTTTAATATAAACTTCTTTAATTTAAGAGCTATTTTTAAGGTGCTGAAGAGCTTTTAATTTACCAGATAATGTTTATTCTATTTTTGTTATTGTGCCTACTTTCACTGCTCTGCAATCTGAGAATATTTTAATGCTATTTCAGCCTTTTAGGATTCACTGAAATGTTCTTAATGCTTAATAGATGGATAAAACATATAAGCCTACAATATGCACTAAAAAATGTGTTACAGATTACAGAATGGATTCTTTTACATCTACAGAATCAACTCTATTAACTGCACTTTTCAAATTCTCAATGAATTTCTACTTACAGTCTGGCTAACTTAATGATGACCTACTTGGGCTGATGGAAAGGAAATAAATCTCCCGCTGCTGGTGTTTTCTATCGATCTCTTCCTTGATTTCACTAGTCTTGTTTTATGACTCCTAATGCTATGCTATTTGGTACATAAATATTTATGACAGCTATGTTCTTACCACAGCTTGTACCCTTTCTCATTATAGTCTTCCTTTTTACAAAATAATTTCTGACTTTAAAAGCAAAAACAAGGTTCAGGGGTATAGCTCAAAGGTAGGATCATTCCTAGAATGCATAAGGTCCTGAGTTCAATCCAGCACCACAAATAAACAAATAAGAAAAACAACAAAAGCCTCTTCTATAACTAAAATTGTTGCTCGTGTTCACTTGTATACCTCGTTTCCTTTTACTTTTAAATCTCTCTGGGTCATTTTCACCTTATATATAGAACATACAGCTGCTTTTTGGTTTTGACCTAATACAGGAATTTTTTTCTCTGAGTAGGAAAGTATACTTGTTATTCCAAGTATCTTTCATCTTAATCCAGTCATTTTATTGTTATGTTTGCTGTAGGAAGGCTATAATCCCACTGGCCCTCTAAAATTACACACAGAATTTTGTGTCTGTAAGGCCAGGTGTGGTAGCATATGCCTGTAATCCCAGCGCTCAGAAGGGTCAGGCAGGAAGACGGCTGCGAGTTTAAGGCCTGTTTAAGGCGAGTTTAAGGCCTGTAGTGGGTTCAAGACCAGCCTGGACTAGATAGCGAGACCCTGTCTAAAAAAAGAAAAAAGAATTTTACATCTGTCTACAACCATTCTTTGTTTTTTGTTTGGTTTGATGGTACTGAAGATTGAATTCAGGGCCTTCTCATTGAGCTATATCCTGTTTTTTGTTTGTTTATTTTTAATATGAGACAGGGCCTTCATGCTAAGTTACTAAGTTAACCAGTTGTCCAGGGGCTTGACTTGCAGTTCTCCTACTTCAGCTTTCCAGAGTGCTAACATTACAGGCTTACAGCACTGCACCGGGCCGTGCACCGCTCTTGAGGCAGGAAGTCCGTCACTTCACCAGCTGTCAGAGTCTCAGCAGGATCACTCTCCCCTAGGCTGAGACCCATTGCCCTAAAGCTTCCTCCATATAAAACACTCCCGATTGCCCTCCTGGTAACAGAATCCACCAAGAGTGAGTCTTCTGGACTCATCCCCTGGACCCACCTGCTTTGCCAGGGGATGGTGCTATCACCGGGGGCAACGAGAATGTCTAGCAAACTCTGAACTCGCGTCAGTCACAGCTCATCGGAAGCACTAAGTTTTACAGAGAGTATTTAAGACCTAGGCACTTCCAAGTCTACTGAGGTGGACTTGCTTTCGCGGACTTACCCACAGGTCCTGTAACTGAACACAATGAAGCTTTCCTCGTCAGTCCTCTCTACGAAGGTCACGCAGGTGTGCTTCTCCCAGTGTCTCATGGCCTGCTTAAAAATGGCTCTCTGGCTGCCTGAAAGGGTATGACAAGTGTTGATCACTTGGTTTCTGATCAGAGCGCCTTTAAATGCCCACACCTTCCTGGCTTAACACAAAATTTACTTTGATTGAAAAAAAAAAACCTTGTTAATAATACTTATTGCTTGCTTGAAATTAATAAGACAGCAGGTTTTTAAGGACCCTCCCCGTTCTCACACATAAACTCAGAATTGGAAAGACAGAGAGTGAGGGATGTGTTTGTTCATCTGTTTGTGGTGGTCGTTATACACCAAACCAAATCACTTTATATTCATTGAGTATATAAAATTTTGTCAATTAAATATTTTAAAAACAACTTTGAAAGCTTGTTCTGGTGACTCAGAAGGGAAATACAATGGAAATAAGGATTTCCCTTGCTAAAAATAAAACATACTTTCCTGAGCAGCCAAAATCTAGAGGGTAAGAGTTTGTGGATTGGAAGGGAGAATAAACACAGATGTTCAGAATATTCGGGGCTTCCCAACCTTTTCTTTGCATTGAAAATATTTTTCTAAACCTTTGTAAAACTGTACCCAGCACGTTCAGAACTGCAGGCTTCTGAAACGGGCAGTCTGCTCCCGGCACCACACCGGCCTCAGTTTCCCATTCCAGCCGGAGGGGGCTCCCGGACACTGTGCACGTTTGCTTGTGCGCAAATCCATGTGCTTTGTGTGGGGTTTTAGTGCCTCCTCTGGGACCCTGGGGCCAGATTTTCTATAAGGCCTTGAAAAACAAGAGGATTTCATACTTTCTCTGAATCTATCTTCATAGTTCCTTGATTAGAAATTTGATGGATAATGAAACTCCATGCTGGCAGTTTTATACAGTTAGTAAGAAATTCCTTTCAAAATCTATCAATTTGACAGAAAGAAAGCTACCTTAATTTTGTTAGAAGCAAAGAGAAGGATCTAGAAAACATAGTTGTCCGGGTGGTACAAAACGGACAGGGAGTGGACATCTGAGTTTCAGAGTAATGTAAATAAATTTAAAAATAAATAAAAACAAGCAAACAAAAATGCCCCTACAGTAAAGTTCCATCACAGTCTAGAAGATCTGGGTGTGGTCTCATACTGTCCCCTAAAACAAACACATGGACCACAGAGTAAATTAGCTGCTTGTTTGTTTGTTTGTGTGTTTTGACAATTTGAGCTTCTGGTTCAAACTGGTTATCACTCAATCACTAACATCATTCCTACTGCTTTCAGAATAATATACAACCTGCATATAAACAAAATTCTATCATATACAGTTAGCTCATTTGATGTAGATCATATAAATCTTTGGTCAGAAGAGCACAGCACACCTGCAAGAACAGCGTCAAGATACCTGAGAGCAAGGGTAGCTGTTCTTAACCTGACATTTCAACTCTCTGGAAGCACAGCTTTCTCTGGTGTTAGGACTGGCGGATCTTGGATGAAGTTTTAGTCATGTTTTTATCACAGCACATACTCAAGTTGGGGCACAACGGAGCTGTGTGTGATTCCACAGGGAAGAGAGAAAGAGGTGGCCTTGGAAGCTTCCTGTCCTCTGAGGTACCTGCCCACTCTCAGGTCTGCACACTTCTGTCATTATCTTGCTCCTCTGTGCTTCTCAGTGGTGCTGGCAAGTTGTCAGGGCACCACCTTCACCAGCCACCTCTTGGGGTAGGAGTCACAGAGCCGTGGGAAGGAAGGATGCAGAAAGGGCAGGCTGGGAAGAGGCCAGGGAGCTTGCTTGGTGTGACCAGAGCCAGGAATGAACTGGTGCTGTGCTGGCTGAGGCGGCTGTGAGCAGATTGCTGGAGTGAGCCTCTCTGCCAGGTCTTAGACATGAGAACAGCCAGGAAAAAAATTTCTGCTCCCACAGAGCTCAAGCAAAGATAAAAAGTAAACTGAATCACAAGTGAAGCAATGTCAGATAATGGTGAGTCCTGAAAAGATATAAACAGGCCACTGGAACACCGAGTCACTGATGGGGGTAATGGGGAGTCAGAGGGATTTTCTGTGGATACGTCACTTGGTCTGAGACTTGAATGAATAAGAGTCAGCCACACAAAGTTCTGTGGGAAAAAGCTTCCAGGAAAACAGAAGAGCAAGTGCAAGTCTGTGTGTGCAAAGGGGCTGGAGGTGTGCACGTTCAGAAACAGGAAGGTAGCTGCTGAGACTGGGAAACAGGGGCTGAGGAAGAGGGAGGACAAGAGATGAGTAGAAGGGGCAAAAAAAAAAAAAACTAGGAAAGGAGACTTGGGGAGAACCTAGTAGGTCAGCAATTTCAGCTCCATCCTATCAACAGTGGGAAGCCACAGGATGGTTTACATATTTTAAAGGTAATTAAACTGATAGCAAATGCCAGGCATAATTACTATGTGCCAGTCATAATTCTAAGTGCTTTACTATACTGATTCATTTAACTCTCAAAATGACATGTAGGATACAAAATATCATCATTCTCATTTACAAAATAGGGAACCAAACAAAAAGTTAAGGAATTTGCCAAGAGGGGAGCCAGGATCTGAGCCCAAGGAGTCATGTTCCACCACGCCCCATATACTGGCGCACTTTGGTTACCACATAGAACACTGAGTGGACAGTGGCAAGGGACTACCGTCTCCAGGGCGCCTGTCCAGGCCAAATTTCACAAGCCGCCATGATGGACAGCTGCTCATGCGCCTCTTTGTGCCTAGGGGGTTTGGATCACACATTCATTATGCAAACCCCACGGTCCTTCAGGTCCACACCTTGGAAACACGGTGATGCATCTGAAGATTCAGCCCCAACAGAGACTGTGGTTTCCTTGGGACTAGCAGGCTAGGTCACACAGCATAATGGAGCCTTTCAGAAGTGGAACTGCCATAGCCCTGGCAATCAGCACCTGGCTCCAAAGCAGCCTCATCTAGGGTACTGACCAGTAAAGTTCCCTCCAATGACATAGGGGATGACCCCTCCAGGCCATATCCTCTCCGTCCTTGAAGTTGTGGCTCTTCGGATCCGGGCAGAGGTCTTGGCTGTGGTATTCAAGGTCTCAGGGTTGGCATCCTCCTTGCCATCTGGAAGACAGTCAGGGCACCATGTACTTTGTTCTCTGATTCCTCCTGTAAATTACGCTTAAGATTGTATAAAGTGCAAATTCAAAAAGGGGGCATTAAAACATGCAATCTGAAGGGGACGTTTCACCTGTGCAGGTCTTTGAATCCCTGGCTGGTAGTATTCCAGATGGGAAAAGGGTATGTGTAATAAAGAGGCCCTGTGAAGATCAAGGAATCAAGTGGGCCCAGACAATTTTGAGGTTTCTGGGTGGGACCAAAGCTGGGATGGGCTCTCTTCTTAGACTCACGAGCATGTGGGGGATCAAGCTGAACCAGTCCCTCGCCTTGACCTAACAGTGTCAAAGTCTCAAGCTGAAATACTTCAGCTAGGAAAGCAAGAAGTGGGCCAGTCAGTGACACTGAGAAAAAAAACTAATTCTTTGTTAAAATCCAGAAAAAAAGCAGAGCCTCGTAAAATCTTCCAGCTCCTCCTAGTCTCTTGATACAGTTGAACTCTTAAGAGAAGACTATAGAAAGCAGAAGTTTAGGGTTCTGGAAATGGCAGAGATAGAGGGCTGGGAGGCCCAGTCCACTGAGCAGCTGAACCCACACTCACACTGTTCGCTCGAAGAAGCTACACATTGATTTCAGCACACTTGTTTAAAATTTCTGTTATCACCTGGCGTATTTTCTCTTTTGTCTTACATTTCTCCCCTAAATATCAGCTTTTGGCTTTGTTTCATTTTGTTTTGTTTTAAAATTATTTTCATTTTTCTTTACTTCATTAATTTACTAATATCTTTTCACTTATTTCATTCTGTGACACTCCTTTCTAGCATTGTTGTCTTTAGAAAATTAAGATAGCATCCACAATCATAATATTCACTTTTTTATAGCATATAATTCAGTGCTTTTTAGCATATTCACAAGACTATACAACCATCACTTCTATCGTACAATGTTTTCATCACTCCAAAAAGAAACCCTGTACCCATTAACAGTCAGTCTCCATTTCTCTCCAAAATTGAAAACATATATCCACAAAAATGATGCATATATGAATGTTCCTAGCAACACTATTCATAACAGGCAAAAATGGTAAGTCACAAATGATCATCAACTAAGGAATATATAAATAAAATGCGGTATATCCATACAGTGGAACATCATTTAGCTACAAAAAAGAATCATGGTATAACATGGATGAACCCGAAGAACGTGTCAACTGAAAGTAGCCAGACACAAAAGACCACATGTGGCATGATTTTATTTATATGCAAAGTCCAGAATATTCATATCAAACAAAGTAGGTCACTGATTGCCAAGGACTCGGGAGTACTTCCTGCTGGTATTGCAGAAAACGACTCTCTCCACTTCAGATGCCCACATTTCCCAAACTGAACAACCTGGATACAGTTTCACAAACATTTAGAAAAATACTTTCAATACGAAGGAAAAGCTGAGAAGCCTGGGATATTTTGAATGTCTATTTCCACTCTCCCTTCCAGTTCACAAACTCTTACCCTCTAGGTTTTGGCTGCTTGGGAAAAGGATGTTTTATTTTTTAGTAAGGGAAATCCGTATTCCCAGTGTATTTCTCTTCTTTTAAAATCGTTTAAGAAACGTTCAGCTGACAAGATTTTATATACCCAAAGCGTAGTTGGTGGATTTGGTATACAGTATGCCATGATCACTACAATCCAATTGATTAACATGGCCCACCAGGTAACACAGCATTTCCATTTTGGATGTATATGTCAGGACTGGGGAGGATACTTAAAAATCTGCTCTCTCCATACTGTTATGTGTTTTCCACATAAATTTTATAATAGCTTGTCTACGCCTACAAAACAAAGACTGAATTGCTGTAGGAATTTCATTAAACCTATAGATCAGTTTGACGAGAAGTGGGACCTTTACTATACTGAGTCTTATCATTCATGGTACAGTGTGTCTCTCCATTCACTTAAGTCTTCTTTGGCTTTGTAAATCAACATTAACTTTTGACATTTGAATACTGTATATATTTTATTAAGTATATATCTAAGTGTTGCATTTTCTTTGGAGTGATTATAAATTGTATCATTTTTTTAAAAATTTGTTTTCTGCATGTTCACTGTTATATAAAAATGTAAGCACTGTTCATGTGTTGGCTTGGTAGTCTATCATACAGATACACTCATTTATTGGTTCTAGAAGTTTTTTGCTTTGTTTTGTTTTCTTGCAGATTCCTTGGGATCTTCTATATAGATAAACACATCATTTGCAAATAGGGACAAAGTTTTATTTCCTTCTTTTCAATTTTCATGCCTTTAATTTATTTTTCTTATTTTTTTGTAGTGTCTGGAACTTCCAGAATTACATTCAATAAGGTAATGAGAGTAGACATCCTTACTTTGTTCATGATCTTAAGGGGGAAACACTCAATCTTTCATCACTAAGTGTGATATAAACTGCAGGCCCTGTGCACTTGCTGTATAAATTAATTCCTCTTTATTCCTGATGTGATAGTTTTATTCTGAATAAGTGTTCTATTTTGTTAAATGCTTTTTCTGCATCAACTGACATGATCACAAGATTTTTCTTTATACACACACACACACACACATTTCTTTTCATCAAATGTTAAACAACCTTGCACAGCTGTGATAATTCACTCTTGATAATGGTGCATAATTTTTTTCATGCATTATTGGACTTGATGTGCTAATTTTTTTGTTTCCTTTTTGAGACAGGGTCTTGCTATGCAGTTCAGGCTGACTTTGAGCTCACTTTGTAGCCCATGCTGGTCTCGAAGTTGCATCAATCCTCCTGTCTCAGCCTCCTGAGTTCTGGGATTGATTTGCTAATATATTACTGAGGATTCTTACATTTAAGTTCAGTTAGGTTGGACCAGGGATTTAGCTCATCTACATAAACACTTGCCTGGCAAGCCCAAGGTCGTGAGATCGATCCATGGTACCAAAAAAATAGTTTCGTTAGATTGTAGGTAGACTTCTTATAAGCAGCAAATATCTGGATTTTTTTTTTAGCTACCCAACCTGAGACTCAATGTTGTTGATCAATGTCATTTCAGTACTCACTATACCATATCTTCTGTTCCATTTTGCTTCTTTTGTTCTTTGTCTTTGCCATTCCTCAGCAACTTTATTATTGTCTATGCATGGATTTGTTGTACTTCTTTGTCTTGGAGTCAATGCTATTCTTAAAATTTCACATCTTCCTTCAATTCTGGAAAACTCTAATCCACCATTGATTTTTTAAAGCTTAATATCAAATTTTTTATTAGCACATGAGTTTTATTTGGCCTCTTTCTCAGACTCTATCTGGAAGTTCTCTCATCTCCTAGAATTCACACTGATTACACACCGGACATTGGTATTTTAACCTCTCTATCTCTTCACCCTTTTTCACATTTTATGCTTTTTTTCTTTCAGTATAGAAATTTGTACGATTTCTTCAGTTCTGTTTTCTACTTCTCTTAGTCACTCTTCAGTTATGTTCAACATAAAATTTCTTATTTTAAGATAAGAGTGCCTGTAATCCCAGCACTTGGGAGACTGGGGTAGAAGAATCACCCAAGTTTGAGGCCAGTCTGAGCTACATAGTGACACCCTGTCTCAAAAGAAAAACAAAAAAAAATTCTTATTTTACTTTTAATGAATATGGTAATAATTTAGTATTAAATACTTTTTGGTGCTTTTTAAAATATGTCTTATTTTTGCACAGTGTCTTGATCTCCTTTACCAATACTTCAAAATTCTTTTTTTGATTCATTATTTGTTTTAGTTATATTTATCATAATTTCATCAGATTGTCCTATCCTTAATAAACTGAAAGAATTGAGATACCAGTTGTCGATTGTACTGTATGTGGTGGTTCACTGTGTGTTTCTAATGTTTTAAAGTTCATATTTAGGCAAAATTATTCTCTTCATTTAGGACTATCATGTGTCTTGGGTCATAGGTGTGACACTATTTTGTAATTTTTAAGGGCTCTTGAGATTCTATGGGTCCCAGAGCGATTTTTATGTTACTATCTCAGTTTGGGATCTCCAAAATTGCCTGCACTTGAAACAGGCTTTGGGACTGAAAATATGTTTGCCCCAGGTACAGCCTGGGAAAGACAGCAAAGTCTCTTGCTACTCCTCTGAGCCCTTCAAGGACATTCATTTTCTGCAGGCACTCCATCTCTACTTCTGGCCTCAGCTATCCTCAAGGTCATATGTCCCCCCTATGTAGAGATCACACTGGGGACTTACAAAACTATTCATGGCCCCTCAAGTTCCAATGCAGTTTCAATGCCTTCTGCAAGGTCTTGCCACCATCTGCAGCTTAGCGCTCTGAGTTTAAATCCCTATTCTCATTGCTTTAGGGTCCTTTACCTTTCCTGCTTTTAAACTTCATTCTGTATTTTTAATTTGTGATACAAGAAAGATTCGCTGTATTTTCCCAAACATTTCTATACTATACTGGGATAATGGATCCTTTACTGATTCAGTTGGTCATACTGCCCGCAGAGAAAGTTGATATGAAATACATTTTTAACCAGAAATTAATCATTCTACTGCTAGCATTTCTAGAACAGAAGTCATACACTTGCAGTCTTGGGATCAGCCCAACTCACAGATGTGTTTTGTTTGGCCCAGACACTTTTGGCTCATACTATGTTTTTTTAAAAATCTCACTTTGCAAGCCAACTTTTAAAAATCAAGGGATTTCACATAACAATCCAGATTTTCTAGTTTTGCTTTTTAAAAATGGAAGGATCTGGCAGTAGTGGGCCAATCCTCCATCTTGGTAAAGCCCACAGGAGTGAAGGAGCACCTGCTCCCCTGTCACACCATGTGCTCCCTCCTTTGTCAGATACCCGCTCCCCGCACATCATCCCACCTGCCTCGCGCCCAATCACATGACCTCCTGGCCCCCAAGCGCGCTAATCTCCTACCCCGGCCCTAGAATCCGTTGTGTCGAGACTGCAGCATGAACTGTGCAGCGGACTAGACACTCCATGGAAACAGGAACTGTGGCTACTTGTCCACCACGCCACCCTCCGTATCTCTCACAGTGCCTGGCTGGCGCTAAGCTTTCAATATGTTTGTATTTTGAATGAATGAATGAATGAATGAATGAATGAATGAATGAGAGAATGGACAAGCTATTCTAAAAATAAACAACCCAACAGTCCAAACAATTCTGTGGTGGAAATCTCTCCAAAACATTGGCAACACTGAAGCCCTTAATGTTTACATCCTGAGAATCATCATGTCTTAAGTAATCACAGGCAGCGATGTAGCAAGTGGAAGTTTGTTATTCATTTCCCATATGGTTTTCAACAAGTCTCTTAATTTTCTTCTGCTGCCAATTCTCCTTTGGAGAATGGGCAAAAATACTTCTCTGTTCACAGGAGTAACACTAAGACATCCCATGTTGCCTAGACACGCTGTGCTATATATACATGTGACCCAGTATTATAAGGGCTGGTTTTATGCGCCCGAGTCAGCTTGGGAAAATCTTAAGTGCACCTGGAAAGAGACTAGGGTGTAATTTCCAGAGATGGCTTATTGAATGACAGCTTCCCCTTCGGTCCAGTGAGAAATTTAATTTGCCGAGGACTCAACACAGGAAGCATTTTCCGATTAAAAATATGTCTAAACAGATGTTCTGCTTAGCCTGGAAGAAGGATCTTAATGCAACTGTCATTATTGGATTTTCTTGGATTACTACTATCTGGAAACGGAATCCAAATAGAAGGATGTAATTATTTATTATGGCCAAGAGTCCTGCATTTGAAGAGGAGCTCAGGGACGTCTGAAAGGATTTAACACGCTGTGGGTAGAGTGGGGGGGGGGATAAAGCCCATTTAAATTCTCTGGATCTGGGAGGGACCCTGCCTCTCCGGAACAGCAAAGCAGTCATTTGTATTCAATGTTCCATCTCCAGCTGAAGGCATGGCCATGTCATAGGCCAGGCCCTCTCAACAAGAAACTGCAATCTTTAGATTAGATCACTGTTTGCTCCTACACTGGAAGTAAACACCCTGACTGTCCAGCCATCTGCAAAATCTTCACCCCCTGAGTGATGGGCAGATTCACTGGCACAATCTGAAAGATGAAAGAACCGTCCATTGGTAAAAGGAAAGACCATTATTCTACACAATGGTTCTTGAACCTGGCTGCACATTGGAATTAACTGGGGGAGCTTTTAAAAAGTACCCACGCCTGACTGTGGCTGCAACTAAACTGACCCAGAATGCAGTCAAGGCATCTACAGTTTTTAAAGCTCTCTGCTGACAACACAGTGCAGTGAAATTTGGGAACCACTGATAGACATAGCCTGAAAGTGAAGATCAAAGGGCTTGGAGGTAGGGGACTTCAACTCAAGATAAATGCTGCCATTTGCTATCTGTGTGGCTTTGGACAAACTGTTTACCTCTCAGCCTGACTTCCAGCTGCATGGCAGTGGTGAGAGCACAGAACAAGGCAGTCAAACATCTGCCAGGAGGAAGGGCACCACGTGAGCGGTCAGAAATAACTTCTGGGAAAGGCTGCATTGGGGACAGATTAAAACCGGGCTCTGTAGTTACATCCAAATAGACTGATAAAAGTGAGCACTGCACGGAGTAGTGCTTTGCACCCAAGTTTTGGGGATCCTCGTTCTCTAGTGCAATCAGATTCCATCATTCTCCACTTTAGTACAATGGCTTTAGGGTCTTTTACTGAAAGGGAAAGATCCACTCTCTTTTTGAATATGGTTCTAGAAATCTGGCTCTACCAAACAATCACAGATTCATCCAAGGAAGAGTTACACACTCCATTTCATGAGTCCCTTTATCCACCCCAAATGCATGCTGAGCTGTCCCATCCAGGGGATTCTCCTCTGACCAAAGGCTGTGGGGGGCAGGGGGTGACCAAGAAGCTCAGCAATTTACTGCTCCAAGAGCTACAGCCACAAAGCGCCTCTGTCATGGCTGAAGGGAGCCGCATAATGCCAGGAAATAAACCTGCTGCTGAAGCGGGCAGGCCAGAGACTCTCCTTGGAGCCTTTCTCTTGCTTGGGCAGTCTCCTGTCCTGGAGTGGGGGGAGATGGGGGCCAAGGTGCAATGAAAGAAGAATTGGAGACTGGCACAGTTTATCTTTAATTCAGACAAAAACAAGACCCATCAGGCTGGCGCCCAACAGTGTCCTAAAGGGATAGAATAAGAAGAGTGGAGGAATACTTTTGAACAGCCTGGCCTCCTCATCTTTAGGGTCCCCTTCTTCCTCCAGATTGCCTTGGATGCTTAAAGACCTGCTTCTCTGCCACTGTAATGCAAAGTGGAGGGTTTGGCCTGGCCTTGACATTCACTATCCTCTTCAAACATGAAATCGGGGTCTTCGAGGCTGCAGACCATGGTCAAGCCAGCCTCAGAGGTCTGTACATGTGTAAAGGGAAGCACTGCTTTCACCTTCCTTAAAACATGCAAGACCTCTTGCTGCAGTGCAGGTCCTGCAGACAACGCAACCAGGGGCGGAATTTTACCGGGCTGCTGCAGCCTTTTCCCTCCCTGTCCTCTGTAACTGTGTTTCTGCACAGCTGTGGGACAGCTGTGGGGTCCCGGGCCAGAGGCTGATGACGTCCTCTCCGTGCTGCGTAATGTATTCTTGGAGGTGGAAACAGGCAGGAAGGACTGCGAGGACTACATTCACTGAGTACCGTTTAAGTTCCAGACACCTAGCTATGTGCTTTACATAAATATTATTCCTAATTCTCTCCAAGCCTCAAATTAAAAGTTGGATAACTTATCCAAAGACATACCTACTAAATGGCTGAGCCAGGATTCAAACCCAAGTGTGTCTGACTACTTCAGTTTATTTGGTTGAGTCATTTTACACCCCCAAAATGGTAAATATTGAAAATTCTGACAGCATCCATTGCTGTGAGTAGATAAGATGCAGTGATAGTCTCTAGACACAGCTACCAACAAATTCCTTCATCCCTGGAGCTCTTGCTGAGTCTCACATGCAGGTGAATCTACTTTCCTCCCCTTGAACCTGGAATGGGCTTTTCATTTGTTGTCAATGTGGCCGAAGCAGCATTCTTAGGGTTGTGAGTCCAGGCCTTACATGGACCACCCTCTTCTGAGTCCTCTCTCTGGAAAGACACCATGCCATAGAAAGTCTCAGGCTGGACACGTGAGTAGGAGAAAGGGCCCCATGGAGGCACACGGGGTGCCAAGGTGCCTACAGCCTTTCTGGGTGTTCCCACCCAGTCTAACTGATAGATGGATGCAGTCAAAAGCCAGTGACCCAAAAAGCCACTCCACTGAGCCCAGTCAGCCCATAGAATCATGAAAGATAATGAGTCACCATTTGATGTCAGGAGGTTTAAGGGTAGTTTTTGTTTATGTTTTGGGGCTTGGGTTTGGCTTGGTTTTGGAGACAGGGTACCACTATGCTGTTCAGGCTGAACTTGAACTCACCATGTAGCCCAGGCTGTCCTCGAATTCACAGCAGTCCTGCCTCAGCCTCCCCAGTGCTGAGATTACAAGCATGCACTAACATGCCTGGCTCTTAAGGGTAGCTCTATGGAACAATAAATCACACAAACAGGAAAGAAAAGAAGGGTGGGTGTCTTGGCAAGGTGATGAAACTTTCTGGCTTCCTCCCCACACGCTGTGCTCCATTTTTACCACTCAGTGCTAGTCATCTGTGGCTAACTGAAGTGTCTCTGAGTTTTCCCAACATCTGGGGAGACTGAAAATTTGGAAGTCAAAATACCCCAAATAAATGAAGTAGAGTAATAGAGTCTTTAAAGGGGCAGACGGCCCCAGCTGTACAGCTCAGCACAAATGCAGGTTTTTCAAATGGTCAGGAGACAAGCAGGGTGGGAAAGAAGGCCAAGGGTCTGTTTCCCTGTAGAAGTCAACTAGGCAAGATGTGTGGAGAACCACCGCATCAATTTCCCCCAAACCCCGCTGTGATTTTGTTTAGTAGTGCAGGCTGAATAGAGGTGATTTCCCTAAATTGGCTTTCATTTTTAATAAAGGAGTCATGTCTCACGACAGCACTTGGCTGGCACGTGGGCTAGCACTGCCGCCCCCTACCAATGGCCGCGGCTGAGCCTAGAAAAGTGGGCCATGAGACTGTGGGGCTAAGACATGAGGTAAAGTCTCCACTGAGGCCTGCGTGACTCCAGAGGACATTCTTCCCAGAACCAACTACAAAACAGGTTACTCATTAACCATAACCTGAATCTGGTTGTTCTGTTCCTTTCACCAAAATGCTTTGCCCCCCCTTTTACAGGCCTTACCTGCCTCATGGCTTATCTGGCAAATCCAGCTGTAATCCCCTTGCCATTTTCCTCAGTGAATACTGAGGTTCTGACTGCCTCGTGACTTTTTGCTCCCAATGACCACAGCCACCCCAGACCCCCACTGAGCTATTTGTCTCTAGCTCTTTCTATTCACCCTATGCCATAACACTTTGCAGGAAATTAGGGACTCACTGCAGTAAAGATGAGAATCAGCAACCCAATGAGAAAATGAGCAAAGGTTACAAAGAGTCAAGTCCCAGAGTGTCCACTCAAACAGCTGGCAAATGCAGGGAAAGATGCTCACAGCCACCCACAGTTAGAATAATGCAAATAGGTAACAACAAGCTATAGTTTACTGATGAAAAACACTGATAACAACTAGTGCTAGGAGGATCCAGGAAAGGGTGTGCTCATAAATTGTCATAAAAATACAGATTGTTACACCTGTAGACCTACAATCTAGCAACACCTATTAAAAACATAGTAAGTGTGTAAAGATAAATGTTCAGGAATGTTTATTGTAGCACTGGTCATGCCAGCACTAACTGGAACTGACATGAATGCTAACTGACAAGGGAACTACTGAACAAATTATGGTATTTTTACAGCTATTCAAAAGAACAAAATTTTATAACAAGTACCTTGGAGGAATCTTCCATGATGTATTGATGAGAAAAGTAAGATACACTTAAACATGTGTATCAAATATTGTATGAGCCTATTTTTTAAAACAATGACAAAGCCTAATCTGTCCATATATATATACACACACATATATATATGTGTATATATATACACATATATATATACACACACACACACATACACACTCTCACATTTGTGTATCTCTATATATGTGCATATGGCAATATAGATGCATGGAGAAAAATGTGAGAAGGTACATACAAAGTCATTAATATACATTACCTGGAAAAGAAGGGTGATAAAGTAGAGAAAAAAAGAGAAGGAGGTAGCCAAATAAAAGGAGAAGGTACCACTAAGAAATAGTATATGATATCATCTCATGTATTCATTTATATAACTGTGTATAAAATGATATATGATATGTATGTGCAACAATATTAATGCAAAAAACATACTTAAAATAATGACATCTGTTTTATTCCTACAGTGACATCCCTGAATCAGAGGATTTTGCACTTAAAAATTATTCTTGGGCTCGGCAGTTAACCTTATGTAGAAGAAATGCTGTTGCCAGTCATAAGCTCTGTTTCCCACAGGCTCAGGCCAGACAAAAGTCCTACAGGCTTTTTACTCTAGCACTGCTCTGAATGAGAAAGCCTTTCCAGAAATCAGCCGCTTCCAGTGATCCCCAAGCTAGAAGCCCTTAGGACTGACGAGCCACACTCAGGTCTGCGCAGACCTATTTTCTATTGTGGCAAAATATTTCTATTTTGCCACAACTTAAAAATAAAATAAAATGGGGCTGGGGATTTAGCTCAGCGGCATAAGCTCCTGCCTTGCAAGTGCGCAGTCGTGAGTTCGATCCCCAGTACCAATAAAAAAAATAAGTAAATAAAAAATATAGAATAGAATAGAATAGAATAGAAGATACCCAAAGACCTGGTGGGACCTCACATACATTACCCTTTCTAGGTTGGTGGCTGCTGGTATTCAAGGCAGTAGTGTTTGGCCAGTCCTCAGATGGCTGCGTTCCAAGCCCACCTAAACACACAGAGACAAAAGAAAGGGGAGGACACGTCAGCCTTGTGTGCATCAGCATCCAGAACCAGGGGGCAAACGTGCTCATTAGAGGTGATGTCTTCAACAAAGGTTTGTGTGCTGAGCGCGTACTCAGCGCTACACACTCTGTGCTAAGGAAAAAAGAATCTGCTCTGCATAACCACACACCTCCTCCACAAACTAATCAAGTACTATCTTTGATCAGCTCAACAGCACTTGGAATTGAGTTAATAAAGCTACCAGGCAAACCCAAAGTTAGTTTCCTCAGTGCCTCCTCCATAAGCAAGATTCAATATATGGAGGACCCTCTCAGGCCCGGGGCCTCGTGAGGCTGGAGGCAGAGCTTCTGCCGAATGTGATGGGCTCTGTCTGCTCCTGTGTTCTGGGTATTCTCTAAGCAAGCTGCTTTCTCCTAAGGAAACAATGTGCCTCAGAAACTCCTGTGTTTACCTCACACATTTTTTTTTTTTTTTTTATCGGTACCAGGGATCGAACTCACGACTGCCTACTTGCAAGGCAGGCGCTTATGCCGCTGAGCTAAATCCCCAGCCCCTACCTCATACATTTGACTGTAGACCCTATATAGAGTAAGGCTCACAACCACAGTGAGTATGTGCTTGCAGCCATCTACACCCCACATTACCTCCAGAAAGAAGTGGATCCCTGAGTATGTATTAGTCCTATTGTTTGCCAACTACATTTCCAGGCACCAGGAGTGCAGCCATGAACAAGACAATCAGGCTCTTGCTCTCAAGAGGTGAACATTCCAAATGAGGAAGGGACCAATAAACAAGAGGTGAAAATCGTAAGATAATTAAAGGCTCAGAAAATGCTCTGAAGATCAAATCCTGTCAAAGTGTGACTGGAAGAGCGGTCACGCGGTAGTTGGAGAAGGTAGTCTGGGCAGCAACACGGGGTTGAAATGAGATAAGCAGTGTACATCCACACGGAAATCTGGGCTGGAGAATCCTCAGGGAAGGCAAGACGGCTAAGGAATGTGGACGTGGAGTGGGCCCGCCACGCGGAGGGGCAGCCGGCAGCAGACCGGGGGAGGGGGAAGGCCAGAGGAGGAGGCTGGGTCTCAGGGCCCTGCTGGCTGTGCTATAACTTCTCTGACTTTCACTCTCCTTGTCACAGAGAGTCACAGAGATTTTAAAACAGAAGTAGGATGGGTGTCTGTGTTTTACCAAGATTATTCTGGGGCAGGAGAGGCAAAGCAGAAGGCAGGTGGTCAGCTAGGCCTGGCCCTGGTCTGGTGAGAGACAGCGGAGGTAGGGGCCAGACGCTCCAGGAAGGGTGCCGGACGCCTGTGCCATCAGGGATACAGCTGCAGGCGGTGCTAACAGGAAGGGCTGGTGAATCAGATGTTGGGTGAGAGGGGCTACAGCAGGGACTGGTGGCCAGGGACACAGCAGACTTGTATCCAAGAGAGAAAACTGCACATATGAAACTACATTAAAGTCCCCAAAGGACAATTTATTTACAAGCAAAATATAATGTCTTGCATTTGTTTAGAAACTTGCAACTCACCATGCAGTTTCCCCAATTCTCTTTCACCATGAATTAGAACACTGCAGTACACTGAGTGTAACCCCATTTTACAGAGTCTCAAGACCAAGACTCAGGTGAGAGATGGTTAGCGTGGGGCTGCTAGGCCCATGAAAGGAGCTGAGTGCTGGGGACACAGACTCCTGGTCAGAAGCCCCACACCCTTGCTGGGCTGTCAGCGCTACCCAGTGAAGGCTCACGCGCAGCGCCGCACACCCATCAGAGAAACTCCCCTGGGGTCCCGGATGCCATGGGAGGCAGCCGTGCGGTGTCCCTCAGCTACGCCTGACAGCAGGCTACCTCCTTCCCGCCCATGACTTTGGCTTCAGCAGGAGCCCAGCTGCTGGGCCTCCTGGAGGAAAAGGACCCCCTGATGTCAGGCAGGGACAGGAGGCCTGTGCTCCTCCTGCTTGTTCTGCTGCCTTCTGGCCAACTCAGAATCCACTCACACACTCCCTGCAGCTGCCGAAGCCTTGGCTGCCAGCTCCTGGCCCTGGGGTATTCTTCCAGTTGCCATATCATTTCCTCTTGGGCTAAAGGTCAGGGGAAATCCTGATGGTATGAATCGTTCTCCCGCAGAGGAATGTGCCATCTGCAGAGGGAAGCAAGCTGCAGCAAGGCCCTGGGCCTAGCGTGGCCTAAGCCTGGCCATGTAACTGCAGCCAAGAACTTGGGCATTAGCATCTTTCATCTGTCAAATGGGCTGCTGCGAGAACCAAATGAGGTAATGGGTTTGTTTAAGCATTTGTTCACTCAACAAATATTTATGTAACACCTGCTACATCCCAGACGCTGTTTCTGCTGCTCAGGATACAGTACTGAAGAAACTCTATCCTGACCTCACGGAAATTATATTCTGATGGAAGGGAGGGGAGAATATGGTAAAATAAGATAAAATAAATTTTAAAAACAGGCAGCTAATATTTAAGTTGACTGTTCATATGAAGAAAATATATGAGAACTGCTGTGTCCCTGCCCACGAAGTCATTGGTGGCCTTCTCACCCCACACACCCTTCCTATTAGCTCTATTTCACATGAGGCAGAAAAGCAGATGTCTGATAAAAAGGAGGGAGAAAGTCTGTATAGCAAAGGAACAGAAGTTCTAACCAAGGGACCAGCAGGTACAAAGGCCCTGGGGTGGAAGTGTGCTTGGCACTCAGGGAATGTGCATGACTAGAGCAAAATAAACCAGGCTGTGAGCTCAGAAGGCAGTGTGGGGCCCACAAGGGCAGCTCATTCTCAGGACTTTGGCTCTTATTCTGAGGAGGAGCCACAGGACATGAAAGGACTTTGTAACTCTGCTGGGTTTGCATGTGGCAAGAGTTATTAACAGTGAACTAAAAGGGGACCCAAGAGCTGAGGTGTAAAATAAGAGTCAGCTCTTATTTCACAGCAGTGGAAGCCAAGCATTTATGGCTGGCAAAGGTGAACTTGGTTCTTGCCAATGGGGCTGGGAGGGAAAGAGAGCTGAGGAAGCCCACAGGTTGTGTCTGGGACCAGCCCTGGGAAGGCGTGAGCTGGAGGCCGTGATGGAGGGAGAAGGCTAGAGAGGCTGACAGTCAGTTCCTCAGCGGGCTGAGGAGGCACAAGGTTAGGACTTCTGATTGCCTTTGCTCTCTGTTCTTAGGGTTAGAATAGCTGCAAACGCTCCAGAGTCTGGCACACCAGGTGTCCCAATAAGCAGGTACCACTGAGAGCATTAATACTTACTAAGGGGACGATTATGATGTTGGCCTTGTAACCAGAGCAGTGTTAAGTAATTTCCTTGCCTGGAATTTTGTAATTCTAGCCTCATAAAGACCTAGTAATGAAAGGACCATGAACATCTTTATTTTATGGTAGAGGAAACACACTCCCAAAACAGGTGACTCATCCATCCTGCCAGTACAGAGATGGATAGTAATGGGAAAGGCCGGAAGTGGGTGCTGTTGGACCTCAAACCTGTATCTTTCTCCTCAGCCTCAGACTCAGAAATGAGAGCAAGAATAAGCGAGGTTCCTCATAGGGACCCAAGGGTCAAAGGGCACTGGCTAGGAAGGCTATAAAGGACACTTGAGGTCAGGGTCAGCCTCATAGTTAACACAAATCTCTCTTCGGTCATTGTCATCAGGAGATGAAGACCCCACCCTTTTCTTAGCAGGGGGGCAGACCCTAAACTTCCAGCACTGTCCAGCACTGATTACAATCTACCTGGAGCCAATGGACTCCATCTCCTGCTGCTTCCCCTTACTCCACACCGTGTCCAGTTGCACTAAGCTGAGTGTAGTGAGTGGCTTTCTATTCTCCCCTTAGTGATGCGCCTTCCTCAACTACACCGGCTTCTTCAAACACCTTTCTATACCACTTCCTCTGGAAGTTGCCTGAGCTCTGTGGCTAGAAGCCCTTCTCCTCTGCACTCCCATGCCCCCTATTTATTCATCTTTCTCACCAGCGGGTACCCCTCCTTTATACTCAGCAAAATCCTCATGAACTAGTTTTTAGGTTTTAGCATCTTAAAGGAAGAGGCTTTCTTTGGTCCAACCACAGGCACCAGACCAGGCACCTACCAGGTATTCAATAGCACTTGATAGATGGAAGAATGAACAAGCCAGCCAATTCTGTTTAAAAAGAGAAACTGATCACTGCTAACCTTAGTTTCACTGCTGGAAAAGTTTGTCTTTATCAGCTTTTATGGAAAGACGAGGCAGCTATTCTTGGAACAATGTCTTTCAACTTTGTGATTTTTAATGAGCTGGGAAGACTTTGCAAATATACTGAGGTCTAAGACCCCCCCTCCTTGAGATCTTATTTAGATAGTCTGGGGCATGGCTTGAACACAGGGTCTTAGAAAATCTTCCAGTGTGATCCAAAGGTCTCAGTTAAGGCTGAGAAAATTGTAAGAGAAGGCTTGATTTCATGCTATTTTCTTATTCTCTCTTCTCTCAAGCTCACCAGGAATGGAAAGTGTGAAGTCAGAGCCAGACCCATCAGACTCAAGGAAAAGTCATTTCTCACCTCTAAATTGATACAGTGTTCCTGTTTCCGTACAGGTGAGACTCTGGCTGTGACCACAGCCATAGAACAAGGATGACAAAAGCAACCCGATGCAGACAAAGACTGAGAGCAAAGAGGGTATATTAAGCATGTGTGGACATATTTTTCCTGAAACATGACTGCAAAACAAAAAATATTTTATATATATACAGTATCCTCATGTTTAGTCTTTGCTTAATTATCTCTTCAATGAGAAGATATGCAAAAGACCTTGTAGATTTCATTAGTCACAGGGGTTTATTCAAACATCTCCTTTGCATAAGAAACCCAGGCCTACAGCTGGTCTCTGGGAAAGAATGCCCCTCCAGGCCTTGAAAAGAAGCTCCAGGCCTGTTCAAGCTCTCACTGAAACACAGCAGAGGTCAGCAGCCTGTGATGCATGGGGCCCAGCTGAAATGTTTCTGTCCAGCATTTGCAATTCAATCCCACAGTTTCCTTTATGGAACAATTCACTAAATTCAGAGTTGTTCTTTTTTCTAATTTACCATATAATTCACCTCCCAAGTTCAATTAAGAAGCAATCTGTTAGTAACTTGGGAGCAAGCTGCTTTTCTTTGGGAAAGCCCAATTTTCTTCCGCTCCCAACAAAGAAGTGCCTTAATTATATGCATAATATGAGATGTTGACATACAAACACATACAACATTCCTCTACCATAATTAATGAAATATTAACCTTACACATCCGGAGACATATAAGCTGGAAGAGATGAGCTTTCCCAAAGCCCAAGAGGATATCCCATGATTTAGATCAATATTACTCACATGAACAAGTGACTATGAATATTCATCAATATGGAAATTCATAAAACTAATTATTCCTCCATCCCTCATCCTTAAAGGCTAACATTGATCCTTGGTTTTCTGAAGCACAAAAATAGCTACCATTTTCTAACTGCAGATTAGCTGAAGATAAACCACACATGTTACCTATTCAGTCCTCAAGTCAACCCCCTGCAGTGAGTATTAGTCCTATTTCACCTGCAAGAAAACCGAGGCTTCAAGCACATATAACTATTGAGTAGAGAAGCTGAGTTTCTCTACAGGTCAGCCTGGTCTCAGAATCTCTCAGAGACATCACATGATAAAGCCACCCGATGAGGACAATCATAACTCTTGAGTTTCCTGACTGTAAAAATTATCTGCATCTTCAGCCTATCATAGTTAAATCTAGCATAAAACTGCTGTGCTTTATGCTAACAGAAAGATTCTAAAAACCCCACTGATATTCATCCAATCATTCCAAACCTCTGGGGCCAGCACTTGCCTTCATGGTACCTGCTTCCCAAGAGCGGGAACAAAGATTGGAAACAAACAATAAAATCATTTCACGGAGGGGTAACAGTTCTGTAAAAGAGTGATGGGGATGGAGCTCGGGAGGCAGGGCTGAGTGGGGGATATCTGAGCTAAGAGATGAGAAATGGACATCTACCTGGGGAGAGTATTAGCAAAACGCAAAGGAACAAAAGCTTCAAGTAAAAATGTCCTGAGGGGGGCTGCGGATTTAGCTCAGTGGCTTAGCTCCTGCCAAGGGAGCATGAGGTCCTGAGTTTGATTCCCAGCACACCCTTCTCCCCACCCCAAAATATATCCTGAGGAAGAACAATAAAAATCCAGTGTGACAGAACTGGGACTTCCTCCAAGCATGGTGGATAAGGGCTGACACCAGAGAGAAACACCTACCGGAGTGGCTCCCACCCTCACCACCTTCACCACCTTGTCTTAGTTTGTGAGGCCCTTTGCTCTCTGTAATACACACAGCAATCCTATGAATACGTAATGTCATTCTTCCCTTACAACAGAGAAACTGAGGTTCATGAATAAGTCATTCCAGGTCACCCAGCTAGTTAGTGCTTGATTTCATATTCCGAGGCAGGCCCATCCCATTCCAGAATCCACCTTCAACCCGCTGACCTGAGCAACATCCCAGTCAAGCCCAAAGGGTGGAGCATCTGCACACCTTCCTTAGAAAACTACCTACAAAAACATACGCTCAGCTTTTAGGTTTTAACTATTCATTAGGACAAAAAAAGGACAAAGCTCCTTTAAGAGGTTGATTTAAGAACAAACAAAGCAATCACTATGGTAATCAATGTGTAATCTTGAGCAATTCAATGCCAAGTAACTTTTATTCCATGCCAAATTCAAATGCTACAGAAGGGAAAGAGAAAATGAGTTAAAAAAAAAAAAACCATTGCCAGATTCTGATAATGAAATGATTTCACACTGGCAAGTGTATGATAAAATGGGAGTGCATATATGCTTCTGATGGAAAAGCATTATTAAATTCGTTACACTTTATGAAATAATTTTACCAAATGTATTAAGATCTTTTAAAACAGACAATGAACCAGGCATGGTGGCGGTGTAAGCCTATAATCCTTGCTACTCAGGAGCTTGAAGCAGGAAGATCACAAATTCCAGGCTAGCCTAAGGCAGCAAGGTTGCCTCAACATTTGAAAAAAAGGCCTGGAATACAGCGCAGCCATATAGACTCAATGAGTTCAATCTTCAGTGAAAACAAAACAAAACAAAAAACAGGC
Source organism: Dolichotis patagonum (assembly GCA_004027295.1). Classification (NCBI taxonomy): domain Eukaryota; kingdom Metazoa; phylum Chordata; class Mammalia; order Rodentia; family Caviidae; genus Dolichotis; species Dolichotis patagonum. The sequence goes on along the minus strand of PVJX010001607.1, from coordinate 20,209 downwards.
AATGAAAATGACTTCTACATACCTGTACTAAGGAACTGATTGGCAATGGACATTAAGGTTGTTTGTTTCAACAGTTTTTGTAGTGAAAAAAGACTGTAACATCTGTACCCCTCAAAGGGAAGCAGTAAAATAATTATGATATAATAGAATACTGTGTAACTTTTTAACAATTTCAGAAGTTTATTGAAGAGGGGAAGAGTCATATTTTAAGTCAAAAACATACAGAGTATGATTCCAACAGAACTCAGTATGTCTACCTTTTCATAAAAAGCATATATATATAAAATATGAGAAAAAATTACTAGTAGGAAATACCTGTAATGGCCAGTATGGTTATCTTTGGTTGGCAATTTTGGGGTGAATTTTATTTTCTTATATACATTTTATACTTTCCAGTCCTTGTGCAAGATATGATTTTCATAACCAGGAAGTAAAAGGATTCTCTAAAAGGAAGAACTAGACTACAGCACACACTGTGTGTGTAAGAGCACGTGCTCTGAGCTTGTGGTGCACACAGGCACATGCACACAAACACACATAAACACACACGGAGGAGTTGCCAGGGAAACCTATTCTGATGGGAAAGAAACATAGCTGTGTTTATGCAGATGGGAGAATTGTAGTCCAACCCTTTTTTCTGCTTTTCTGCTCTTACCACAAAGGAAACAATGAGTCCCCACCTTGGCCAGAAGGAAGAGAGGAAAGCGCCTTGGTGAGGATAGAGGGTAGAGGCACTGTGCCTGGGTTGGCAGCACCTTCCCTTAGCCAGTATTGTGTGAATGCGCCAATTTGGGGGAAATACCTGTGTCCTGCCACAGCTGATGAGGTTTAGGATTTGCTTTTGCCCAAGGGCAAGGGTTATTGAAAAACCTCTTTTTTTTTTTTCTGGTGATAGTGTCTCCCTAAATTGACCAGGCTGGCTTCAAACTCCAGATCCTCCTGCTCTATCCTCTGGAGTACCTGAAATTGCAGACATGCAACACCATGCTCAGCTGATGGAAGGCTTTCTAATTAGGGCAAACCAGAGCCCTCCTTCTCTGATGAGTCTCTGGCCAGAGGGCTGTTTCACTTACTGGACCCACACTCCTCCTGGACGCTTAGTCCTGCATTTGTCCTGTTCACTGATTGTTGGATGAGTCGCCACGACACCTTCTCTTAGGTGTGCCACGTTGCTCACCTAGTTTCCAACTTCCAATTCTGCCCTGATCCCTGGCACTCTGTCTGCTAGTCCATATTGTTCATGCCCATCCTGCCCTTGCTTCTTTACTGCATCCATTCTTTACTGTTACACCAAAGAATATCCTTCTTCATAGGGCTATTAAGAAAGAGGCAATCTAGACAAAGCATAGAACACCTGGCTCATTACCCACGCTCATGAGTTATCTGTTATTACTGTTATTCTTACCATTATTGACTCTAAAACTATTCTGAAGTCTAAAGAACCAGAACAGAATGAAACAATAAACCCCAGAGACAAAACATTTTATACCTGAACTACCATGAGTCAAAGAAAAAGTTTAAAAGCAGACCTAAACCAAGTTCAGGCTGAGAAGTCACGGATGACCCTGGCAGCTGGTGAAGGGAAAGCGTCCCACCAGGTGTTTCTTCAAACCTTGCTCCACTTGGTGCTTGCAGAGAACAATGTGAGCTATAACATGACAGGTTAAAGAAAATAACTAAAGACAACCTTTAAGAAAAGACTCAAGGACCAGTGGTATGCAGTCATCCTGTTGCCCTGAAAAAGTGGAGCTATCTGGCTGTGATTCTTGTGCAGTACCTCCCAGACTGCAGACCTGTGCTGCACTGAGGGAACGGACATAGTTATTGGGTAATTTGCCAGTGCCAAGCGCTGTGCTTGCTGCCTTATGTGTGTGTTGTATTTCCTTTTAACACAGTCCTACGAGATAGGGCTACTGCTACCTATGCTTGCAAATAAGGAAATGAGGCTTAGAAAACTTTAGCACAGGGCCAGGGACTTAGCTCAGCGGCATAAGCGCCTGCCTGCCAAATGCTAGGTCATGAGTTTGATCCCCAGTTAAAAAAAAAAAACCCTTTAGCACATCCAAGGGTCATAAAGTTGGTACAAGGCAAAACTCACAGTCACAACCCCAGACACGTCTGTCCAATGATGGCCTTTGCAACACAGGGCTAGAGACGCCAACCTTACGCATCCATAGCTAATGTCCCAATAGAAAAGACCAGAAAAATCCCAACTCTTTGGTCCCCAGGCAGCTAAAAGTTCACATTCACCAGGAGGCCTCTGTGAGTGCTTATCTCAGAAATGGTTCTGGGGCTAATTTCAGGGAGCCTAATAGTATATATTTTGAGGTGTGAAGTTCCCAGGGAACTGGGGCAAGACCTTTAAAGAAAAGAACAAGGAGAGAAGAAAGGAGAAAGCAGATGGTGAATGAGAACCGGAGTCCCCAAGGAAGCTGCCCAAAGGAAACCACTCTTTGCCTCTCCAGGGGACCCTCCCCACCACCAGGGTATATCAGGCACAGCTCTCGGCCCCCAAACCAGGGCTCGGGTCAGATGTCCTTGAATACGGAGCAGGTCCTCCTTAAGAACAGAAAGTGGTCCTGTTCAGACATAAAAGATTTCTTGTGCTTCTGTTGTGCTCAGAACTATTAGATTTCCCCAGAGCCATCCAATATGAACCACCTATGACCAGGGCCCACCACCTGCCTTGAAACAAGCCAGTTCCTACAATGTGCTGGGTCACATGGGAGCCACAACTGTGAAACAGACACTATCTCATCTGCGGAAGCCACAGGCTTAAAGCAAAGTGAGGGCAAGTTGGTGACAGAAGTCTCACTGCCAACCTAAAAGTCCAAGAGGGCATCATGGATATGACACTGAGGGACAAGAAGGGTTTCAATAAAAGGAAATGAGAGGCAGTTAGATAGGCTGGAACACAGAAGGCAAAGTACTTGTCCAGTTTGACCTTGCATAGCCTTTTTGACCTGAGTGAACTTTAGCAAGATAATTAATTTCTCTGATAATCAGTTTTGTCATTCATAAAATGAGTATTGTGGGATCTAACTTTTTAGGTTGTGAGCAGCACCTAATGCAATGTCTGGTGTGATCATACAGAACTTTAGTCTTAAGAAATGAAAACAAAGGCAAAAACAAGGTACCATTTCACAGTTACTAGATTAGTGAAATAAAAAATGCAATGGTATTGCCCAATTTCCAGGAGTCCAATGGAAGTGGAATTTTCATTTGGTGAGTGGTCACTTATTCAGAAAATTGAATTAGCATCTAAAATGTGTCTTCACAGGACTGAGCACTGAGAATGCACAGGTAATAAATAATCCACGCACCTCGGACAGTGTGGGGAAAGAGCAAGGAATGCAGGCATCTGTCCCGAGGCCTCTCAGAGAAGGCTGGTGAAGCTGGAGGAAAAGGTGGCAGGGGAGGCCCAGGACCCTTCGGGCACAGGAAGAGGACAGGCACCAAGTCAATCCCAGCGTTTCCAGCTTTTCTCCCTGCTCTCATGCCTACCCCTCATCTACCTACCAACTACGCCAAGCCGTGATCTCCTACCCAGTTCCCACTCGTATGTCCTTTCATGTGCTTCTGACCTGCCTTCCCCTGAGCTGCCCCCCCCTCATCAAAGCCCTGCCAGGCCCACCTCGGCTCTCCCAGGAAGCAGCATCCCTGCTCTGTGCTGTTCGTAGGGCTTTCATAGTCCTCTCCTCCATTCCTCTGTTCCTTCGCTCATTCTGCAAGTGGTGGAGTACCTCTCTGCAGCAGGCACTGTTCCAGGTGTCAGCGACAGAAAAATAGATCAGACACGGCTCCTACCCATAAGGAACTCCTAGCCCTGATCATATCCTGCCTAAAGTGACTCCGTGTCACCTCTGCAGGACAGCGTATTTCTTAAGAACAAGGACAACACCTTGTGTATCTCTAAAATCTACTGTATATCATTGCAGATGCTTCCAAATATGTTCATCTGAAGTGGACTGAATTGGGCTGACCAGTACAAATATATACTCTCTTAATTTATTTTCACTGTAGTCTTGTATCATTATCGTTAAACCCATTTTACAGATAAGGAAATACGAAAATCCGGTTAGGTGAGTTTTGATCTGCAGAAAGAAGACATGGTCAAGTCTCTATTGTATAGAGATATTCTATACAGTTGCTATGACCACTGAATTAGCAAACGCCGAATCATTACTCCGGGGGAAGCAGTGTTCAATATAGAATGCAATATAGTATTGTCTGATGTGTGCAACAAAGCATACAGTCTTGCGCACTTATTGTTCACATTTCCAGCGACTGTTCAATACATCACCATGCTTTATGTGTATACTGATTGACTGACTGACTGATTAGTACTCTCCAGTACTAATCAGTCAGTACTAAACAGCCTTGAGCCCAAGGTGTTCACACTGAGCTATATCCCTAGTCCGTCTTAATTTTTTCTAAATTTTAAGGATCTCAGCAAGTCACAAAGTTGTCTAGGCTCAGTTCAAACTTGCAATCCTCCTGTGTCCTCCAGAGTGCTGGAATTATAGGTATGCGCCACTGTGCCAGCTTAATGACACCTTATTTATAATCTGTTTTTGATTCATTAACATTCACTAATGCCAACAGCACTATAATTCATGCCTGGAAAGCAGCTTATTTAACACACCAGCTTTCTCCATCAGGCACATCACAGCTTCTAGGCCAGCCCTCCAGCACCATACTTGGGCTTCGTTTCAAACAGCAAATCACAAAAATACTCAAAGACATAGTGCTCAGCACTGGAAGGACACTTGCTCACCACTTGGCAGTTTAAACAAGAAGGCAGATCATTTGGCCTCAGCTGGAAACGTGTGTGTTGGTGGCTCAATGTTTTTCACTATTTTGCACATGTCGGTGTATGGCCACAAAAGTGCTTCAAGTACTGCTTTTACCATCACCAAGAAAATTCAGTGAATAAGAGAATCTGCAGTTAAGAACTGTATGAATTAGGAGATGGACTGCACGTTCACCAAAGCCAGGGAAGCAGCGCTGGTCAGTGACTCTGAGGGCCCCGCAAGGTTCCTCCAGTCTTCACTCATGGGTTCCCCCAGGATGCATCCTTAAGGCATTTAGCCGTCAGGGTCCCACTGCATCACAGGACAGAAGCAAATGACCTACTGGTCTCCCAAGATCAAATGTTAGTTTCTAAAGGGCTAGGTGGAGGCTTTGAGAAAGACCGCCATCCGAGTCTGTCAGTAGAGAGCAATGGGGGCATCAGGCAGGGTTTTACGAACGTCGTGGGTTCCCCTGGGTCTTCACGTCCTTAGCTGTGGAAGGGGAGAGGGATCCTGGTGGGTTATCCACAGCGCTGTGGTGAAGTTGAACTAACTGATCCTAGTGGGGGATTTCAGGGTTTCAAGCACCATCCAAACATGAAATGGCTAGACTGCATAATTTCTGAGGTTGTGATAAATGTACAACCAGCTACCAGGGAATGAGCCCTCTTGAAACCTTGGTTTGCATGTGCAAAATAGGCGTCTGAGAAGACAAGGACAGCCCACTGGCCTATTCAGGACCTGAACCTGTCACTGGACCTCACTGGCTTGTCCACTGGATCAAATGATCTCAAACTAATGGATGGAAGGCAGTTGCTCACTAAGATGTGAACCAGATCCAGTGAGCAGACTGGGCACTGGGCTGCACTGATCAGGACACCGCAGCTCTAAAGAAAGAAAAAGACTTAATGAAAGGATAGGAAGCCAAGCCCTCTTTTGGGGAACTGGAGAAACACAGTTGTGTGGCAGAAGCCAGTAGCCCGCTGAACAGAGATTTTTCTTCTGTGCAGCTCCCCATGTCCTGTGTGTTGGCCTTGCGAGGGGCAGCAGTCACAGGCAGGCATGTACGCTCAGCACAGGCCGGCAAGACAGGCGGAGCAACCACAAGGCCATGTACCCCACAGTGGAAGGCAGGGGCAGAGAGCTCACCAGGCCTCGCCTATCCCTTCCTGGTTATGTGTCAACAGCGTCTACACCAGCTGACTTCAAATCAGAGAAGACATATTTATAATAATGTGCTGCAATATAGAAACAAAATGTTTTCATGCAGACAAAAATGCAAACAAATCTATTGCCAAAACAAAAGCCACATGGTAATTTCTGAGCTGAAGAACTGAGATGATCACCTGCACTGCAGAGTTAGCGTTGCCTGCTCGGGCAAAAGGGCTGAAAGGAAAGCACTCATTTGTCCTCGGAAAAAATTTTAGGAGGATTTCATTCCATGGCCCTTACGGAGGTGACCAAATTACCAATAAAGATACATAGATGTCTCAAAGAGTGTCCCCCTGACTGAGTGGCAGGAAGAGTAGCAATGAACTCATGTGATTAAAAAAAAAAGACCACAGAAAGGAAGAGCCCCTCTAAGCCCTTTCTCCAGGATCCAGAGAAAGGCAGAGAGAGCAGCAAGAGCTTCCATCCCCTGTCTGTGACCTTTTCAGACTGGAAGTGGCTGAGCTGGGGGGGGGAAAGGGGCAAGAGCTCCCCATAAGAGGTAGTTGGTAAGCAGGGGAAAGGTAGCCAGTGCTTCAGGGCAATGCACTATGCCTGTAAACTATAAGCCCCTCTGTTTTCTATGTGGGCCCAGTCCTCAGCTTCCCTGGGGCAGAAGGAACCTGTTCTGACAGCAGCGCATGCAGGGATTTGAGTGCTCCCCCTGTGTCCGTTCTCTGCCTGGCATCAGAGCCAAGGGCGTGGCATGCTGAACTACAAGCAAGTGCGCGAGGCTGAGGACTCAGTGAAAGGAGCCTCGGCGGGAAAGCTCTCTCCCAGGCTGCCAGGTGACAGCTCTCTTTTCCTCTTGATGGCGAGGACAGAAGTGACTTGACCAGGCTCACTCGACTTGAATTAGGGCCCAAGGTGGTGTCTCCTACCCACAGCCCAGCATCCAAGTTAGGGGCCAGGCAAGTGACACCTCAGGGTGACAGAAGGTGGGCATGAAAGACGATTAGTGGAGACTGGCGAACCGCTCAGAGCACCTGCCCCGCAGAGGTCGGCCCATCATTATGCAACCCTGTTGATTGCTGCCATGTGGGATTGCTGGACCAGTGTGACCAGATCTTCCAGCTTCTCAAGAGAAGCCAGAATTCTGGGTTTTTATGAGAAATATGATTCTTAAATGTTGGCAGTAAATTTTTTTTTTAAAAAAATGTAAGTACTACAAAACAAACAAAACACATCTGCAGACCAGATTTGGCCGGTGAGCTGTCCGCTAGGACCTCTGGGCTGGAGGATGAATGGAAAAGCCAGACCCATGGGCAATGCTAATGCTAGAGAAGGGAGGGCACTGTGGACAATGGCAGCCGCGATCCAGAAATGAAAGTGTTAGAAAAGCTGAAAGAAAGGGCAGCAGGAGCTATGAAAGTCCATGGGCTCAGCAGGCCTTGAAAGGAGGCCAGAGAGAAGATAGCTAGAACAGAAAACGAGATTCCACTAGCAACTCCACTGCCATTGCCGTCTCTCTCAGGATCTCCCCAGAAACTACACCAAGAATGAGCTGCAGACCTCAGGGCAAACAGCCCCGGTAGAAGTACAGCTCTGCCCGGGCCAGGCACCTCAGCCCATGTGAGCAGGACGGGAGCTCATCCCTGACTCATACCATACCTCAAGCTTTCCCCAGCTCCCACAGTTAGCCTACTTGTCACTGGATTCCAGTTTCCATCCCTCATGCAGCTCTGTGGTGGGAGGCAGCCTGGGCTTCCTTAACCTGAACTGAAGCAGGAGGATCACAAGTTCAAGCCCAGCCTGGGCAACTTAGCAACTTGGCAAGACCTTGTTAAAATTTTAAACAATTAAAAACGGCTGGGGATGTAACTCAGTACAAGGGCCATGGGCTCCATTCTCGGTACTGTAAAAAGTAAAAATTTTTAAAAATGGTGCTTGGCGAGATGAGGTAGAATCCTCATGTTGTTCAAAGCAGAGGCAAAGCCTGGCTCCTCACCTGATAGAGGCAGTTCCGGCTCTCATGAGGCAGTACTGCCAGATTCCACGCGTTGAGATAGCTGATGTGAACCCTTAAAACATTTTCCCATGAAAATGATATTATAAATAGGAAAGTGGGGCTGGGATTACCACGTTTGTCCTTAAAAGCCACATTAATCCAGAGGGAAGTCCAGCCATCCCAGGCGGTCAGTTCACTCACCCCTCACCTCCAAAACCAAGGCTGTTCTGCCGTTCGTTCTCCTCTTCAGCTATGAACGTGGATTTCCACAGCCAACCCCACTGCCTTTGTCACTTCTTTCCATATCCAGCCTCCCAGGGGCTCACGTGAGCCTTCCGCGTGGCTCACTTGATGCCTCTTTCCTTTGGGCATCTCTTCCATTTTCAATACTTCTCAGCACCCTGCTCTGACAGGTGCCCTACGTGTCCAAGTGACAGGTGTCCAGTGAGGACACTCGAGAGGACTCAGGATGCAGGCGCAGGCACGATGCCCATGCTGGGGCAGGTGCAGGAGGATGAAGCAAAAGGCAAAACGAGAGACATTCTGCCCTCAAGAAGAGAAATCAGCCTCGTTTCTTTCAAATTCTTCGTCTAGTCCCCAGAAGGCCTACTGTACTATGTACCTGCCCCTTAGATGGGCATAAAAACATTGCCTCCAATCCTTTCCCCTGAGCCATCCTGAATGGAATTCTATATCTTACAACTGAAAAACCTCCAGCTATAATGTCAGGTGCTGACTTCTCTTCTGTCCCACTTCTCAAGCTGATCCCCCATTGCTGATTCAGGCCCACAGATCCATGTCCCAGGAGGACAATGGCTCCCTCTCTACCCTTATGGCTCCAGATGGCCCCTCATCCCTGCTTCTTCAAATTGTGACAGACTCAGTCATAAGAAAGATCAGCTTAGAGGGGAAATGACTTTGCCCAACACTTCAAGTTCTCAGTGAACTTTGGCTTCTGTCCAAGGCATAGGCTGGCCCTGAATGGTGCCCCAGAGAAGGGGGTGATAGAACCCTTACGCTGTGTTCTTTCGTCCCTCCCAGCGAGCAGACGTGCACTTTATCAGATGCCTCTTTATTATCTCAAGTCATCTTCCTAAATTAACAACTTTATGGGCAGGGAAAGCGCCAGACCTTGCTGGTTCCTGCGTCACAGTCTACCCCTACTTGCAGCGTCTGCTGACTGCTGTCTCCAGGCTGAGCTCAGGCCCTGGCTCTGGGTCCAGCGGGATTTAAGGAGTTTGGATCCCACACTCGAGGGCCTCAGCAGCACATCGCCTTTTCCTCTAGCCAGGCTCTGACCTGGCCTCCAGCTTTGTTTTATGGAATTCTGCTTTGTTTTGACTCTTGTCCTCACCTTACTTCCCCAGGCAAACTCTACGAGAATCAGGAGTCTTTGATCTCCTTTTCAATTCCCAGCATGGAATTAAAAGCCTACTAAACATGGTCTGTCTGATGCTATTAGCCTGGGTTTCGGGATTCCTAGGCTGGACCTGGATGGCAGCTGGAGTCTTTCCTCCAGCTGTGGGTTCTACTTTGGGGAGGTCAGCAGCTGCCCCACACCACCAGAGAGTTTTGGTCCTAAATCCCACAACTCCAGTGCACCCAGAGCACAATAATAATCATACCTATCAGTAAAATTCATCTCCTTAATGACTGGATAAAAGGCGGCTAAGCTGTACCTGTGGTGCTCAGTGCAGAGTCCCCACAAGCATTTATTACCTGAAAGAAAGAAGAGAAGCTGGCAACAGAGGCAGTGGAGCTGTGGGGATAAACCCCAAGGGAGGGTCTATGGACAGTTGTGAGTCCAGCTCATGAAAATGAAGTTCTACATACAGGAGTTGAGAAGTCTTAGGGAAGACGCAGTTAACCACAGGTAGGCAGCTGGTCAGCCCACAAGTCAAGGGAGAAACAGTCAGACTGAAGACCTGGACCTTATAGACGAGTTTGGATTCACCTAAGTTCCACAGTTAATCAGTACAGAACCAGAGGTACCAGCCCAGTCTGACTCCAACACCTGCATCTCTCCACACGCAGTTCTTCCAGGTTCCAGAGCCCACACGAACACCTCTAACATATGAAAGCTCACAGGAGAGGGAGGCCACAGATCAGAATTTCATAACTGGAGACCCACAGCACAGTTAAACCTCTTGAAATTGCAAGCAAAAGTATAAGACTTGAAAACTGAAAGCAAAAGTATAAATGTGTGTGTGTGTGTGTGTGTGTGTGTCTACATCTGTGTGTCTTCTCAGAGCAGAGCTCACAATATTCATCGACTCTAAGGAGTCTGTGAGCCAGTCAGAGTGATATATGCCTATAATCCTAGCATTCTAGGAAGCTGAGGCAGGAAGATCAAAAGTTTGAGCCCAACCTTGGCAATTTAGCAAAATGTTGTCTTAAAATTTGATACACATACATAAATAAAAAGAAATGGAGATATGGATTAAATCTCCAGTACTGCAATCAATTAATGTATGCCTGTGGCTTCAAACTGTCAAGTGCATCATACTTAAGAGAAAAGAAGTCACAAATACCATCACCAACCCCCTCCTCACTCAGCTCCTGAGAAGACTGTGAATAGCACTGGGATAAGGAAGAGAATTCCCTTGTAGCCCCATATTCCTTTCCAGCTTCACAGCAGCAGAGGCCAACAGGTTTCTCTGAGATGGCCCTGGGCCACGCATGATGTGAGAGAAGACAATCCTAAATGCAATGGACTATGCATTGAATAGAGCAATGGACTACGCATTGAATAGAGCAATGGACTACGCATTGAATTAAAAAGCAAGAATGAGTAGCATTCATTCATACATTCAGGACATGATTCTTTCCACAGAACGTCACAGGGAGCCACCCACTGTCATTCTCACCTGCACACTTTTACTTCTCACCTCACTCCCACCTCAACAAGAAAAATCAGTGAAATCATGCACCCATGTCTACAAAGCTGGGAACGAACATCTCTGTTGAGTGCAGAGGCTGAGAAATCACAGCCTGTCTACGGGGCTGATTAAAACAACCTCACCCACAAATTCTCTCCAGAGCCTCAGAGCTATAGCATGTTGGGAACAGAGACGGGCTGGGTCTCTTTTTTAGATCTTCAAACCATAGAAAGCAAAGCCCAGAAACTGAATGAGGGTTCTCTGATTTGGGGCATCTGGTATCTCCTGAGTTTGCTAAATTAGTCTTTTATGCCTAAAGTGAGTCCTGTGCTCACCAGAGGTATTTTTCTTTTCTGATTTTATGTAGTCAGTAACACCAGAGCTCAAATCTAGCTTGAAGAAATAAGAATATGGTTTCATCTGCCACTGTATTCAGATGGAAACATTGAGATCAGGCGAAGGTACCTCCATGGTAGGGTAGAAGGTGGAAATCTAGTAGCCAAAGAGGTTGTGGGTGAACAGACCTCATGACTTAAAGATAAAGACCAGAGAGAGGACGCATGCTCTCCAAAGTTACATCTTGGACTCTCTCTGGATCATTTATTATTTTGAACCCACATGCCAACCTTCTGGGGCTATGCGGATGCATCTATGTAACCTGTGGGGTTACACAGATGGCAGGAGTTCATACAGCAGAACTTAGAGGAAGACTGACTTCTTTAACAGAGATGGACATAACTCAGTGGCTCAGAATAAACAAGGCAAGAAATGGCAACTTCCATCAGAGCCAATAAGCAGTTAAAACCATTTCCCCTTTTAGAGCCCTCTCCACATAGATCAAGAAATCAGATCCGTTTACTCGAACAGAGACAACTGCAAGACAAGCTTTCCTCTCTAGGTACATTTGCAAAGATGACAGTGTTCCACACTGACTTCCTCAGTTCTTTTGGAAAGAAAGAAAGAAACAAACAAACAAAAGGCCCAAAGCACCAGTCACACAAAGCATCAAATTCACATCTTGTGTAGTTAGCAGGAGAGGTGTCTAAATTCAGGAACTGGACCGCCAGGCTCTGCCACCATGCGGCTAGGGGGTCGGGAAGTGTGTGTGTGCCTGTGAGCATGTCCATGTCTCCCACTAAGTACCTCCTTCACTACACAGCTAATCCGATTAGCAGCTTTAGGAGACTCTGCAATGTTAATTCAAGGGCCCCATTCAGGATGGCTTGGCCTATGCCTGTCCAGAGCTCCTATTCTTCTCACTGCAAATAAAACCCGTACAGAAGGACTTTCTCTCCCCAAAAGGATATGCTTTTGCCTCCTTGCCCCACACACATCCAAAATGCTGCCGCCACATTCCCTCGCAGCTCCCACCACAGGGGAATGGGTCCATTCAAACATGGGGAAAGAAAGAGCTCTCTCCATCCCAAACACAAAATGAGGCACCTCTAATAGCACTATAAACCGGGCTGTCCCCGGCAGCGGCAGCTGCGCTAAGGGAAAAGGTATTATGAAAGTGTCCAGTGGCAGGACTGTGCATAAGTCATTGCTTTTTCTCTGGGCCTTCGCTTCTTTGTCTGCAGAATGGGGACTTTCAGCAAAGGGAGTGGCTGGAACAGAGGCTGGAAAGAAGGAGGAAACTCAGGGTGTGTACAGACACGATGTCACCGTGTCTGGCTGGAGGGCCAGGGCTGCGGACAAAGCAAACAAGCTCTTGAGAGCCAGACTAAGGAATGTTTCTGATAAACAATGAGGAGCCGCTGAGGGTTCTAAGGAGCACAGTTGTATTCAAGTTCTAGGACTACCATCTACCGCATGGCTTAAAACATCAAGTCTATTCTCTCCCGATTCTGGAGGCTAAAAGTCTGAAATCATGGCAAGGACATGCTCCTGGAGTGCTCTAGGGAAGGGTCCTCCTTTGCATCTTCTTAGCTTTTGGTGGTTCCTTGACAATCTTTTGGTGACAATCCTGGACCTTCTTGGCTTCTAGCTGCATCTTTCCAACTCTGCCTCCATCTGCACGTGTCCTTCCTCTCTGTGCCTCTCTAGGTCACCTCCTCTCTTATATGAACACCAGTCACTGGGCTTAGGACCCACCCTAAATCCAGAATGATTTCATCTCAAGATCCTTAACTAGATCTATAAAGACCCTCTTTCCCAAGAAACTCACATGTGCGGTTTCAAGGAGACATGAAAGTAATTGTTGCCTAGAAGGTAATCTGAAAGTTGGATGAGAAAAGAGAGAACAGAGGCGAGGCAGGGACACAGACTGGAACTAAATCAACTCACGTCTATGGCCCCTAAATGAAGAGTGACAGTGTTCCCAGCTGAGAGCCTCAAAGCTCCCAGTGGCTTCTGCTGTGACCCGGGCAATTCCCTGAGTAGGCTCTTAAAACAAGAACGCACAACGTCTTTTTTGCTCACTCATCATTCCAGCATACTTCCCATTTTCCATGCCTTCCAGCCAGGGACACAGGAAGGCAGCTTGCCCACGGGGCACGACAACCTGGAGCTGGGAGGTCTGGATTCTACCACTGGCTGCGCTTGCCATGTGGGGAACCTCTACTAAAGGAGCTGTCCGGGCAACTGACCTTGTTTTCATTCTGCCGCCAGGAGAACAGTTCCAAGTTCACAGGATAAACTAGGGAACGAGGCTGGTGGGACTGCTCCGTGGATTTGGGGGGGCCCTTTTCCATATCCTGGATGGGGACTCAGCCCTCCTCTATGGAGCTCTTTCCTAGCCTCCGAAGAAAGAAAACAGGGGCATTTACCGAAGCTTGGAAATAAGGGAATCTCTAAGAATACATCCACGCACACATTGGGACATAGGAAGTAGGGGTAAAAGTGTGGTTGCTTCTTAATTTACTTTTTTAAAAACTTAAATAAATGTTTTAAGATAATTGTACAAATTGTTCTTCAGAGCAGCATAACTTCTAACAGGAAAAAAATTTACCAAAAAAAAAAATAATAATAATAAAAGGAGGAGAAGCAATCTTCACATCTGTGTATAAAGACTTGCACACCACACCACAAAGATCACAAGAAGGACCGCAGTGCACTTTGTGGAAAAATGTCTCATGCAGTGCTGACTGCACATGAGCATGTCTACTACAATTTCCTTTATGTCTAAAAACTACACATGCTGTGTGCACGTAGCCTAAGTACATTAAGACCGAGAAGAATCACAAACTGATAAGGATAGGGGTCTCTGGGGCTGGAATACAAGGGGTTTTCCTTTGCTACTTTATACAATTATGAGGTACTGAACTTTTTCTCTTGATTTTAATCAGCAAAAACAATAAAAGATATTCCCATTCTGAACATAAAATGACTATTCTAGGTAGATGCAAAGTACGATAGGCCCTCAGAGAAAAGTCTGAGAAGAAAGATACACCAGGTCTACGCTTCAGATGCTTTATGCCCAAGCCCCCATTCTCTTCACAGATGATAAATTTGTCCCTCTGTTTATTCCCAAACTCTCCCAGGTCAATATTCTCTGCAAATAATGTTGACAAGAAGGCAGAGTTTCTATTTACTGACATTGGTTAATATTTATTGAGCATTTATTATGTGTCAGGCACTTTAGATACATTCTTTTCTTGTTTCCTCACAGCACCACTCTATAAGGGAAGGATTAGTACTATTCCCACTTGAAGGATGAAGGAATTTGATCCAAGAAGTATAACCCTAAACCCTGGAACTGTGACCAGTCGTCGAGCACCCTGCTGGCCCCAAATCCCTATTGGAGCTTCCAGGCCCCGGGAGAAGACTGCAGTCTGCAATCCCTGTCTGCCTCCATCTTCTTCTCTTCCTTATCTATGCTGGCCAGCGCCTTCTAGGTGCAAGGTGCTAGCCTATTTCCGAGGAGTCCGAAGTCAGATGTGGTGTAGATTCTGCCCTCTCTCAGCTCAAGGGGGAAGGAGACAGACAAGCCCTCAAGCCCCACATCCATGCAGAGTAAGCCCTGTGTGAGAGGCAAACCATCAGGCCCCCTTTACCACAGCATCCTCCAGGCGCCCCTGTTGAAGGGGATACCCCGGAAGCGGGGCACAGAGCTGATGCAGTGGCTGACCACTACCAGACCTCCCTCTAGTCCTCCAATTCACATGTGACACATTTAAGCTGTGCCATGGTCGGTGCCTCAAGCACAGCAGGAAGGGCCAGCGGGGCAACCCTGAGTATTCACAATGGTGGGTGGGCGTTGTCTTAGTTACTTTTCTCGTTGCTGAGACAAAATACCTGACACCCAAAGTTAAAGGAGAAAAAGGTTTTTTGGGTCACAGTTTCAGTCCATAATCAGCTGGCACCAAGGCAGTGTGGCTTGGTAGAAAGGTGTGGCAGAGGAGAAACAGTTCATGATGGACAGAAGGTAGCAAAGCAAGCAAGGGACCTTAGCAGCACCTTCCTGCCCTTTTATATTCTATTGGGCTACAGGGAGCCAAACCAATCAGTGGACTGAT
Source organism: Dolichotis patagonum (assembly GCA_004027295.1). NCBI lineage: Eukaryota > Metazoa > Chordata > Mammalia > Rodentia > Caviidae > Dolichotis > Dolichotis patagonum. The sequence goes on along the minus strand of PVJX010001607.1, from coordinate 4,923 downwards.
TCAGTAATCACCCAACAGTAATCCCAAACCCTTAATCCTATCATTGCATCATGATTTAATCCCATACTCTAGATCCAGCTACCTCTGAAAAAGCCTCACCTATGACCACATGAGAATGTGGGAGGTCATCCATTTCTTTTTTTTTGAGACACGCTCTCACTATGTAGTTCCAACTGGCCTTCAACTCATTATGTAGCCTAGGCTAGTCTCGAGCCTGTAGCAATCCTCCCGCCTCAGGCTTCCAAGTGCTGAGATTACAAGCACCATGCCCAGCTTGGAGGGACATCTAAACACAAGCCATAGCACGTGTCAACTGGCTGCTATGTAGACCTGAGTAGGGGAGGGCCCAAGCTAATAATCTAAGATTCAAAAGGCCTTATGGGCTCCTGCAAGGATGTCATCCTGCTTTCTAAGTGAACAGGTACCTAACTGAAGCTGTAACCTGGAATAGCTGTTTTGGAAAATGGTTTGAAAGAATCCACTAAAGTTAAACCTATAGGATCTTGATACTGTCCTGGGCACATGCCCACTGGAAATGAGTGTTTGCGCTCACTAAAAGCACATGAGAATGTCAGTAGCAGCTTTATTTGTCACAGCTGAACACTGCAAACTGCCCAAATGTTGTCAACAAAAGGATAAGCTGAGTGTCCATTCACATAATGGAATATAGTACACTGAAGGAGCACTGCCCCTTTCCCCTGGTGACATGAGTGGACTGTGCAGTGGCAAAGCTGGGAAAGAGGACAGACACAGAATAACACACAGGGTCCCCATTACTGGCAAAATGAGTCTATGGCGGCAAAAGTCAGACTAGTGGCCCCTTTAGGATGAGTACTGACTAGGAATGGGTTCTGGAATGTTCCACATCTTAACCTGATGGTGTATGCATGGGCATACATAAGAGTTCATCACATTGTGCCTTTGACATAGGTGAAATTCATTATTTTTGAGTAACACCGTAAAGAGAAGTTTAAAAGCCACTTTAATTGTATAGGTTCCCATCAGGATAACTCCTCTAGACCTCCAGGCAGACCTGGCAAGAGTGTGACTAGTGTGGAGAGAGGTTTCCTGATGTTGGAGCTCAATTAAGGCTCAATTAAGGATGCTATGAAAAATAATTTAAAAGTTAACTCAAAATTCAAGCGGATTTTTCAAATCACACAGAAGAGGCCTCACAAATCCTAAGAATGTTAGTCATAGGGTCACCCAACAAAGATGCTCTGACATCTTTCTTGACATGTTCTGATGGTTCCTCTCTCTCTCTCCAGCCACTGCCAATGGCCCCCCAACCTCCCGAAAGTGCCTGCCCCTCATTTAGCAAGCCCAGTAAGGGAGCTTTGGAGCCCAGTGCCTCCAGCTGTTCATGTTCCGTAGCAGCAGTGAGTCACCCTGACTGTGGGCACATTCCCACCCTCTCCCTCCAGGCGTCCAGGGTGTCCCTGCACACATTAGCAGCTGGGGTTGACGTCAGCTGATATGCCCCACCCCTGTCACTACCAGAACTCAGTGTGATAAACCAAGCCAGGGTTAGGGCTACCAAGAGCAGCAGGACAGGGGACTCCACCAAGGCACACTAAATCTAAGCTAAGCAAGTCACACGCTTATGTGAGACATCTTGGACAGAATCCCTATAGCCCCCAGGTAATGCCCAAGCTCACTATCTCAGCAGCATGTACTTCACTGCCTGTCCCAGCCAGCTTCTCCACCAGAGCACACCCCTAAAAGTCTCCCTTCAGTGACTCTCACCTTAACTCTGTTCCCTGAATAGAGAGCCACTCTCATACTCCCCTGCCTTTGCACCTGGCCTCCCTCCACCTGAAATGTCCTTTCTCCCACTCAGGACTCCTACTCATCCTTTTTTTTTTAAATTTTAAAGAGTATACAACAAAATAAAACCAATCAAAACAAGCTAGTGTAAGAGATACAGGACTTCAAAACATTACAAAATCAACAATAGTTACCATAATGTCTTCAAATGCTGTCTTCAAATGATGTCTTCAACATAGCTGCAGATAACTTCAGACGTAGTAAAAACCAAACAGAACAGAACAGAATAGAAATAATAAAAACAAAAAAATGAATGCCATAAAGGACTTCAAAACAAGCCAACAGTAAATCCAAAATTGCTACCATAATATATCTTGCTATCTCTGAAATAGCTGCTCCTGCCTTTGGATTTGACATAATCAAACAAAACAAAAGAGAATAAACCACAGCCCAACAAAACAGTGGAAATGATATAGGACTTCCTAAACAAGACCATAGGGAATCAACAGTGGCTGCAACCCTCAGAAGGAGATCCCCCTAGATGCCACACTGCGTACCGCTATCCTCTGAACCTGTGATCAGACCACTGGCCCTAGACCTGCAGTGTTAGTGAAACACCAAAGCACCACAGGCATCCAATTGCATCTTACCTCCACAGCTATCATCATAGCCTGTGTTTCTCTGGGTAAGCCTGCCGCTTACGGTGATGGACCAGGGTAAGGAGGCAAGGGTGGGGTGGGGCTTGGTTGGTACTTCTTGTTTGCCAGCCCCTGCACCGGAAGGGGCTGGGGCTGGTTGTTCCAGTCCAGCAGCAGCCTGCCCATGGCACTGGTTCCCAGACTTGGGCTTGCCTCCTGGTGTGGCCTTTTCCCTACCCCAGATTTAGGAATCGCTACTCATCCTTAATGCATGCTGCAGTCACAAGAGGGCAGGCAGGCTTCTCCACTCACCCTGCTCTCTTTCCACTGCTCCTGATTCATTACACATTGGCCATGAGGGTTTCTTAGTGAAACTCCTGTCATCTCCTGAGATCTTATATGCCAGGTACTGGGCTAGCCTATTACCTTTCAAGTCAATCCCCCAAATCGCTTTGCAGTGCTAGCTGGTTTCATCACTATTTCACAGACAGGAAAACTGAACTTTGGAGATGTTAGAGAGCTTGATCAGATCTAAGACCAGTCTGCCTCCTGGGAGGCAGGAGTTACATGATCTTCCTTTTTGCCAGCACTGGACATGGCCCATGTTGGGTGTCAAAAAGCTTCCAGAAAAAGGGAGGGCTGGAAGGAGAGTCACAGACTGCAGGCACACGTGAGCCTCAGTCACCAAAGGACAAGCCACCATCTGCCACATGGGGAAATTAGCTCCCATACGCAACTTCCCAGACTGCTTCCAAAGATGATGAATTCAAAAAATCAAAGTCACTGAGCCCAGGGAGCATGACAGTGAGGAGAACTCAGGATGCCAGTCTCATTACTACTCACTTCAAGAGTGGTAGCAAGAAGGGAGAAGGAGAGAGAGGTAAACAAAGTCTGAAGGCTTGGGTAAGTCTCATCTTCAGGAGACTCTCACTTGGTTTGTCCCAAACAAGTGCACAATGCCCCATGAGCAAACATTTGTCATAAACTGGTCATTATTAGTATCACCATTAAGTACCCCAAAGCCAGCCCACCTAGGAATTCTCTTCAGTCTGGGCCAGCAGGACACTATCCCAGAGTCCAAAGAGCAGCACTTGGCTCCATCCTGAACCCTCCAATAAAGAGGCGAGCGAAGATGTTCTTAGAAGGATCAGCTAACTTGGTGGTCCCAGCTCCAGCTTTTTAGCAGAAAGGACGGGGGTTAACTCTCTTGTTTTCCACAGTCAGATGAGCACTGGACACACAAGTCAAACACCAAAGAGGATGGCAGACCGGTAGGTAGCAGGAGAGAGATCCTCTCTGAGAAAGACAGCTTAAATGCCAGAATTTAACAACCTGGAGAGACCCAAACAGAGAGAGATGGACTCTCTCAACCCAGGAAGAAACTAAAGTTTAAAAAACCACTCAAATATGAGGTCCCGGGACTACAATTAGTGAAGCAAGCACGGCGCCCTCCTTGAGCCACCTGAATTCCTGCCCGAGAGCGACCTGACCGACTGAACTGCGCCTATGCGAGGCTTGAGTGGCCGGAGAGTGGAGCAGAACATCCCTGCGTGCGGCTCGCCCAGACCCAGCCCTGCACACGACCCACCCAGAGGCATCATGAATTTGCACCACAGCCGCGCTGAAGTTGGAGGTCTGGGAGCCCAGCAGTTTTCAGGGACCAGCATCAACACGCGGTAAGTGATGGGAATAAGAACTTCCCACGGGAAAGGGGAAACCGACTGGAAGACATGTTGGATTTGGGCAGGACAGCCTTAACTCCATAAGGAAGGGGCTTCAGTTGGTTGCTCCCCTCACCGAGCAGATTGGTGAAATCTGCTTAGATTGAGCCATACCCCTGGCCGGGACCCAGTGGGTTGCTACAAACTAATTCCCTGAGCACAGCCGCACACTGACGCAGTGAAGGCCTGCAAAGGTTGACTGGCCCGGAGGAGAGGAGCCAGCGCACACTGTGCTTGCTTGAACTCTGCTCTCTGATAGCAGCCGGCAGAGGTCAGAAGCCCCTAGCCTGCATGCTCCAGAGGAGCCTTAACCAACAAGCAAAGGGGCTGGGAATTACACTGTAGACTTGTATGGAAGGAACCAAAAACATGATGAGAGAGAGAAATAAGAAAAAGCCCCCAGCCCTCAACCCTGAGAACATTGATCCAGGAGAGGTAAATACAAAAGAGATTGAGGGCAGCAAACATGCAACATCAAACACAGCGGTAGCAGACATAAAGAGATATCTTCAGGACCTCGTAAGCGGGATCAAAACTGAAATATTAATTCAAATTAAACAAGAGATAAGTAGATTAATAAAAGACAGGCTGGGCACCACTCAAGAAGACACAGACAGAAGAATGGAGGAACACAAAAGGAGAGAAATGTTTAATGAAGAAAACAAGAAAAACCTAGAATTCATGAAGCAAATTCAAAGAGATTATCAGGAAACTAAAGACTCCATAGAAAACTGGCAAAACTGCTTGAAAGAAACCAAAGATAGACTATCAAAAATTGAACACAGGCTTGCAATGTG